>JANUWF010001319.1:600000-772500 GCA_026120185.1 Voacanga thouarsii | reverse complement strand
TGTAGTATGATCGAAAATACTTCTCCATTTTGGAGTTAACCTAAAGTTTCTAAAATATGCTAAGTTGATATTAGCTGTTAATATTAAATATTTTAATTGACAACCATAAGTGATAAAATAAAAAATGTATACTGCACAATCGGCTTGGCAAATTTTATAGGTGTCAGGCTTAAACTCTTTTGTAAGATGTTTACAATATACAAAATGAAGAGTTAGATAAGGTTTTGTCACAGTTCTAAGCCATTCTTATAAAAGAGTAATTTTTTCTAGAAATTTATCCTAGATTTTTTCAAAAATTATTTCTATAATAGAATTTGGAAATCTTGTTAAAAGTTGTTGTGCTTTAAAAAATATTTAGCGTACCAAAAATTCAAAAGGTCTGGTCTCTTTTGGTTTTTCTAGAATAAAAACAAATTCTAGTTTATGGTTTCGAAAATCTTCTAGCTGAGCTGTTAGCTACATAATATATTCATTTTGATAAGAAACAGCTGCACAATATCTTTAATTATCTTGAGGAAATTAACACAGCTATGGTTTGAATAGGTTAGTCCTCTTTAAGAAATATCATTTTGAAGGGTGATTCCAATGTCTTTAGATTTCTATCAAAAAGATCAGTTGCATCAAGAGGTAGAAGATAAAGAATCTTTAATGGGGCCACTCATTAAAGATTTATTCGTGGATTTTGCCATCACAACAGATACACATTTTTAGAAAATGGATGAGTTGCTCAAAACACAGAAGGTTTTATTAGTTAAATTGGAGAAACAATTGGGCATTTGGTAATATATGACACCCCCACCCTAAATGCACCTAGAAATGTGGGAAATATATGGACCATATAGCATGAGGATTTCTACAGATAAACTTATTTGGCATGGCATGAATGAATTTGTTTGAGTATGATAAGAATTGTTGTGCTTTGGCGATGTATGAAATAATGATAGATAGAATATTCTAGCATAAGATATGATATATATATATATATATATATATATATATATATATATATATATAAGAAAATATAGCTAACTCTAAATTGCGTATTTAATTATTGAGTGGCAGTTAATTAAAATAATTTAGGCAACTATTTATTAGTTGATAAATAATTACTTATCTATTTCCTTATTTTATTTGAGCATTTTCTATTTATATTTATTAAATACTCATTATATGATTATTTCATTTATTTGCTTAAGTATTAATTTTAGGAAGTATTTTAATATTATATTAGCAAGATTTTCCTCATATTTTATTTTATTTGAAGAGAAATTGAATTTCCCTAATTTAAATATTTAACATACCTAGGAGAATATTTAGAGGGGATTACTAGGCTTCTAGAAGCCTAGTAGCTGCCACTTAGGAGAAGGGAAAAAGGGAAAACCCAAATCTTGTGTAATTGGAAAATTATCTTAAAATGAATTATATATATTTTTCAATCCTTTAATGCTTAGAAAATATTAGAGAATATTCTCTTTCCTATTTCCTCCCCTTGTGCCACCACCTAGCTCTCCAAACCCACTGGGATTATGATAAATTAATTATAGGAAGCTTTTTAATTAGATAAAACCTAGAGAAAAATAGGATTTTCCTTAATTCTTCTTCTATTTCCTAAACTTCTCATAATTCATATAAATAAAACCTACATAATCAGATGTTTTAGCCATTTTCTATCCTAGCAGTCGTCTCCCTCTCCCTCTGTCACCGCTCATACAAAATTCCCCTCCCATGGTAGTCAAGAGTTAATTGTTTTGCTGACGGGAAATTCTGCGCATTGCTACACTATTGAAGCATCATTCTTGGATTGAAAGCTTGAAGATTTAGGTAAAATCAAAGGCTATAAAACACATTATTTCTTCCCTAAGAGTGATCAAGGATGTTGTAGCAAAAGGTAATAACAAAAGCCTTTCTTTTCCTTCAAACCTTAGTGCCGACGACTTTGGGAAAGTTAGAATTCTTACGTTATAAATTGTTAAAGTAATTTTTCTAGATAAAATATGATTAAATAATTATGTTTGAGAGTCATACTGGTTTAAATTTTGAAAAAGAAACATTCTTTCAAAGGATTTATAAAAAAGAAAACACTTTTTTCTTTTAAATTGTTGTTTCCATAAAAAGCTGAAATTTTTCCTGAGAACATATGACCTCTTAATGTGTTCTTGAAAGATCTTGATGTGTGTATGCTAAGGGTTGTGTTGCCTCATCTAGAGTACCCTAGATATGTGTTTTTCTTGAAGTAATAAAACCAAGAAGTTGATTCCTTGAAGCCTAGAACAAATTATATACTTGCTGGAATTTTTGTCAATCTATGACAGTTTTTTGTTTTAATTCAAAATAAAATAGCAAAGTAATGTATTGTTGTAGTGCCTTTTAATATTGTTTACTATACATGTTTACAATGTTATTTATGCTATAAATCATGCAAGAAAATCTTGGTATAAAACCCAGTAATTTTTTAAAAAAACTGAAGGGGCAGAGTACCATATTTTTGCCGATCAGCTTATTTGTAACTAAAATTCCAGTGTGATAAAGTCTAAATTTGAAGGAGTCCAAAATAGAGAAAACTTAGCTTTAGGTGTTCGAAGTTACTTGTAAAATTTTGAAAATTTTTTATTAGGGGCTTAAGAGTCACGAATTTTTCTTTATACTTGGGCAAATCTAGACAGAAAGCTTCAGTAACAAAAATAAAATTTTTGGACATAAATAAAGTCTGATTTTCGTGCAAGACCACTTGGATTTTGTCCGATATGTATTAGGATATATCTCTGTAAAAATTGGGGTCATTCTGAGGTTTTTATATATGTTATATATATATATATATTTGGAAAAAGGGGTTTATTGCTGGAATTTGTGAGCAGCTTAATAATTTTTAAGGCAACTCTTCATTATTAATTCATGTACCTTGAATAGCAAGGCAAATATATAGGGTGACACTCGAGGATGGAGTAAAGGCTTGGATAAGGATTTATTTGAAGATTTTGTTGTTGTATGTGAGTTTTGGGAATTAGTTATAAAAAGAATATAACTCCCTAAAGTATTAGGAATAGGTGGTGACTTATTTATTTTATGACTTTTAGACACGGAAGATTGTCAAGAGTAAGGATACACCCATTGGGAGTAAGAAATTAATTTACTCTACCAAGGTAAGTTCTTGCATTAAAACCATTTGCAAAACGTAGTGGTTGTAAATTGTCAAATATTTTATGGTATCAATGGGAACATGGTTTAACATGATAAAAGTTCAGCATGACTAGTTTTCTTATTCTATTTCAACTCACACACTATTTCTTAAACAAAAAGGATTTTGGAACACCCCACTTAACTTTTGCACCAAATGATTTACTAAAGGTTTACCAAATTATGACTGATACTTTCTTGTTGGTTACTACTTGATAGTAATGTGTTTCCTTGTGACAAATCGTTAAGTACGCAAGAAAGGTAAGCCACTAATACTAGCCTAAGAGAGGGTGAGCTAGTTTTCGGTAGGCAGCCACCTCTGGGAGATGAACTTATTTTTTATTGGGTGACAGTGTTAGTGAGTTAGGCCAATCCGAGCTAGCAAACCAGTTCCAACTAGGACTACCTTTATATTCCAGCATGGACAACCGAAATTAGTAGGGGTATGGGAGACGGAGGAGTATCCCTACCTAGTGGGCTGATCACCCACCGTACTATGATACAAAGGTATGACAGTATAGTTAGTAGGGTTCATAATGTAGGGTTTTGTGACTCAGGGCTATGATGTAAGGTTTCATAGCCTATGTTATTATTGAGTGGTTGATTTCTTTGAAATAAAATTAATTATTGTATTTGCAAATTGAAAACATCACTCTTGTGTTTAAAACTATTGATTTCAATTGCAATTGCGATTTTTTGGTATTTTAAAATTGCATGTCACGAAACTATTTTTAATGTACACTCTTACACACATAGGACTTACTGGGAAATTTATTTCTCATGTTCTTTGTGCATGCTTTTAGGTCGAGAGCACTATTGACAAGGTTGGGCTAGAGTCTAAGATCTTATACTTAACATTTAGGTCGTTTTGCTTCGAGACAATATTTTATTATCCTTTGTTTTAAGACCCAGATTTATTTGGATTATAAATAATTTAAGTTTTAATTGAGGTATTTCTTTGGTTAAGTGCATTATTACCTCATTATAAAGATCCATTGTCCTTTGAACGGGGTGATATCCTAGCCCTTTTTGGGTACGTAAGTAGTAAGGTGTTACATAATAACTATTCGAGAGGGATGTGAGGAGTATAATAAAAAAGCCAGTCACACTTCATAGTGGAAGATAACTAAAACCAGCAAACAACCCTAGTCAAGTAGGAAAACATAATGAAAAGGAAAATAATGAGCACAGGGAATCGACGACGCCGTCAAAGGTGACCACCATGGCGCCGTTGGGTCAATCTGAAGTAGAAATAATTAACAAATAGCTGCCAGATTCTATTCCTCCAATTCCATATCCAGGAAGACTTTAGAAAGAAAAGGAGAATGAACAATTTCATAAGTGTTTAGACTTATTCAAGTAAGTACACATCAATCTCCCATTGGTAGAAACTTTAGCCCAAATGCCCAAGTATGCAAAATTTTTCAATGATGTCTTATCCAATAAAAGAAAGCTTGAAGAACTATCTATGGTAACTTTGAATGAGGAATGTTCTACTATTGTGCAAAGCAAAGAGACATTACCTAAGAAGCTAAAGGATCCAGGAAGTTTTCCATCCCTTGCGTGATTGGAAATGTTATTTTTGGCACTGCATTAGCTGATCTTGGAGCCAACATCAATTTGTTACCTCATGTGACTTTTAAAAAGTTAGGCTTAGGCGAACCAACACCCACCAGGATGAGTATCCAATTTGCAGACAAATCTATCAAACATCCTAGGGGGATTGTTGAGGATGTACTGGTTAAAGTTGAAAAATTCATTTTTCCTACAATTTTGTCATTCTAGATATGGCATAGGATTCTAAAATCCCCTTGATTTTAGGGTAACCCTTTTTGGCTACTACTAAGGCTATTATAGATGTTCACGGGGGAAAGTTAATATTGAGAGTGGAAGATGAAGAAGTAGTGATTAAAATTTCTAAGAGCATGAAGTGTTCATCGATGCAAGATGACTCCTGTTTTGCAATAGGTATCCTTGATGAATGTACCAATGATTTGGTGCAGGAAAAATTCATTGAAAAGTCTTGGTTCCACGTTTGGAAGGAAATGAAAATGAAGCAAAAGAACAAGTTGCACAGGAAGTCATTGCACATACTGAGCAAATTGAGAGTAGTTAAGGAATTCTTAGGCAAGAAGTTTTTGAGACAATTGAAAAGTTAAGTCTTAGGAGAATGATGCCATTTGTTGAAGACCCTCCTACATTAGAGTTGAAAGAGCTCCCTACTCACCTAGAGTTTGCATTCTTGGCATAGGGAAACAAATTTCCAGTCATCATTGCTAAGGATTTAGACAAAGAAAAGAAGTTTCAACAAGTTCAAGTTTTGCAAAAGCATAAGTGTGACACCCCACCCTAAATGCTCCTAGAAATGGGAGAAATATATGACCCAAAAAGCATGAGCATTTTTTCATGTAGTCATATTTAGCATGGCATGAACAAATTTACTTGAGTATGATTGTGGGAGAATTGTTGTGCATTGGTGATGTTTAATAAATCATATTTGAAATAATGATTTGTAGAATATTCTATTAGTGTTGTACCCTAGAGGCAATCACTTGTACATTGTATATGATATATTTTATTTTAATAAAAGGCATTATTTATCTTACAGTTTCTTTTGTTTACTTTAAGTAATATAACTATTCGATAAAGTCCCTAGTACAACACTGTGTTAAGAAATCATGATAGAGATCATGATATGAGATTCATACTATACTGGATGGTGTTAGTACTTAAATAGTTCCTAATCATAGTATTAATGAGACATGACATCATTAATGCGTTAAGACTAGCATGTGTTAGACTTCCTGATCTGATCAGGTAGTAGTTCTCATAACCGTGAGTATTGTGATACTTAAAGTTAATACATGGATGCTTGTTAATAGAACAAGTTTATTGGATGACCTAACTTTGAGATAATCACATGGATAACTATTTAGTGCCAGTGATATAATCTCAATATAGCAAACGTGCAAGTATCCTTAAACTTGATATCTCCAAGGTACTTTGTTTGTTGAGCTTTGTACTTTGATTCCAATCTCCGGAGCTCGATCGAGGGCCGCCTATGGGATGGATATTGAGTACATTGTGAGGTAAACGAAAGTAGTTGAGAGGGTCAATAAAGGATTCACCACTCCTAATAGTATGGGCGAATATCTCACGGTCACTTGTAGGAATTACTACTCGAAAAGTCCTTGGCCAAGGTAATTGTGTATTGGAAACAGTTCCAATTAATACACATCTAGAGTAGTAGGTTTCTGGTACAAGTACTATTGTATTCGGGCCAGAATTAATTCTGGAGGGAGTTGGCACTAATTCCGTACTCCAAACCGAATGAGATATTGTATAGTGAAATGAGTTAATTGCATTGAAGGTTGTTATTGAAGGGTTCATGTCAAGCCACTTGACTTCCTGTACTCTTGGGTAGTCATGATGTATTGCTAGATACCGCTCATGATCTGGGAATATAGATTTATTAATTGATAAATTAATAAACCAATCCTAATTAGAAGTAATAGGATTAATTCTAATTAATTATGGATTATTAATCTGAAAGACGTTTGGATTAATTCATATTCGCTACCAATTCACTGGGAAATCTAATAGGTTACACACAATAGAAGATTAAATACTCAATATGTTATTTGATAACATAGTGGAGTTAATTGCGAGAAAGAGAAGTTGTTGTGGACAAATTATAATTAGTTACAATTTATGGGCCAAATTATAATTGTGAGAACTTGATGTTTCCAATTACAATTAGAGAATTCTAATTGTTTTAGAATTTTATATTTTCAGTGGATTTGGAACATATATTGGATATGCTCAAAACCCTAATCTAAGGGTGATTCGCACAAAAATAGAAGCCACAAAACACACGATCTTCTCTCTCTCTCTCTCTCTCTCTCTCTCTCTCTCTCTCTCTCTCTCCAATTCATTCCATGGTACATCAGACTAATAAAATAATTTCAGGGATCAAAAGGTCGTTTTCCAAAAGTCTATCTTGTCACGAGAGATTATTTTCCAAAATCATGTTGAAACAAGATAAAGAGTTCTCTTCACACATCAAAATATGTTTCCAAGAATATTTGGGTTATTTTTCCCGTACTCGATCACAATAGTCATTTCCAAGGGTATTCAGGTCATTTTACCCATACCCGATTCCAAAAGATTTTCTGAGGGTATTTGGGTCATTTTACCCTTACCCGATTTGAAAAGTATTCACAAAAATTCCAATAAGGGTATTTTGATCGTTTACCGTATACCCGATTCCAAAAGTTTTCATAAACATTCCAATAAGGACATTCAGACCATTTTCCAAATACCCGATTGCAAAAGGAACTCATTTCAAGAAATCCAGAATTCTAATAAAAAAGAGGATTAAATTTAAAGTTTCCAAACATATTTCCATAAAATGTTCTAATAAGGGCATTCCAGTCAATTTATGAATACCTAATTCAAAATTTTACCACTTTTCTAAAATCCCAAATATTTAATCCAGAATGGACTAAATTCACAAAATTCATGCTTTAATCATCTAGTAAGGTTTCCAATCCAAATATGAAGTTCATTTGAGCCTAAAGTGGCATAAGAATAGTTCTTGCTCAGATAAACCTTAAGCATATTCAGGGATTTCCAAAACGGTATAAAACATAGCATTTCATGGAAAAACAAAGCACACTAGCTTTCAGAAAGATTGTAGAAATCTATGGGACTCATCTTGTGTCCTAAGCAACTCTTTCCGTTCACGGTCGTTTAACTTTCATTTCTACCGTTTATGACATTTCGTTGGCCATTTGTCGTTAAACCTACACCAAGCATCGTTTTCAGGTCAATTCGTGTTTGGCCAAAAAATAGCCGACGAGTAGCCGACGTCCAGCCAACATGCTTGACGCGTAACCGACGTCCAATTGATGTTTAGCTGATGAGGCCGACGGTTAGCTGATAGTTAAGGAAAATGTTCAACTTTCATTCATGTTGTTTTTTCATCGTTTTATCAATTCTTTCATTTTCCTTGTCCCACATCCTTCCTCCCTTCATAAACAAGGGATTCACTTCATGTTTCCCCAATTTTTTTATAAAAAATCACACAATTAATCATTCCTAAATTCGTTCATGTTCTGTGCAAAATTCTAAAATTTTGTTGCTTTGACACATGATTTTGTTTTGCACATAACTTTTAATCCACAACTCAGATTTGGCTCTATGATATACCAAAACAACCGTACTCTTAACTTTAATTTTGTACAGGCCATTTTCAGATTTGGTTCCAATAATATGCTACTGGGCAAAAACAGCCCTAGTAGTTTTCTCATTTTTAGTCCATTTCCACAAAACAACTTCACCTACTTGTGCTTCTTGATTCATAACACCTATTTAAGCCTTAATCCTCTTCATTTCCCTTCAAACAACCTTAATTCTTTAGATTTTCAGGTTCAAGAATGCCCCTAAGTTCTTATGCAAATAACATATAACTAACATCAACATTAAAAAACAAATCATAATCCATTTTCGTTATCGTTTAACCCATTTTTCTTCTCAAACATGAACAACCCTTTAAATCACTATTCAAATACTCTTCTTCACCATACAAAGCCTAGCCTATGAATCATTTATCCAATCAGTACACACACTTGCACACACAAAGTCTTACACAGTACACATTACTCATTTTAATCATCACAAATCTAACATTTTCATGTTAAAATTCATATCAAAACGATCACCGTAATGAAATCTACAATTTTAATTCTTGATGTATAGGACTTTACCATGTGTGTAAGGTGTTCTAGCTTGAATTTGCTCCAAGAATCTCCAACTTCTTCAAGAACACTATTTTCTCTCTCATTTTCCAATTTTTCTTGATTTTTTCCTTTCCTTTTCTTCCTTAGTTCTTCCATGCTTCTTCATTTAAGGCCTTGGTTGGTTTTCCCGGCCTCCTCACCGCCATTCTTGGTGAAAATAATGACCAACAAGATTTTGCTCAATTAAATGAATGGTGGCTACTTTACACGTGTTGCAATCTCGCCTTTTTTCACATTTTTCTTAATTTTTTTTGCAAAACTTACTTAAGAAGCTTTGCATGCATGAATGTTTCATTCATCCTCTTATTATATGACACTTGTCTTTGGACAACAATCACAAGAAGCCACACGTCCTATTTTTAACCGCATTTTCCTATTTTTTTCATAAATGACCAAAATCGGGTCCATTGCGGAAAATTATTTTATTTCGCCATTCAACTCCAAAACCACTAAATCCATTGGTAACACCTAAATTCTTTAATTCGTTCTCTACATATTCAAATTTGCGGTCAAAATCGTGAGGGCGATCAAAATGACGAAAATGCCCCCGATATTCTTAGTAGCTTAATTTGCACCAAATGTGTGTTTCATTGCATTGATCAATTTTTCTTTCTAAAGTACCCTAAAATTATTTTTTTTAAAATGATAATAGCCTTCCAAAATTTTAGGGTACGGGTAGAACAAATCCAATAATTACATATAAGTCCCGACCAAATTTTATTTCACCAAAAGTATTCGTCTCAATACACTGATATGCTTTTGTTCTGGACATCAATACAAATTTTGATTCTATTACAAATAGCAGCCAATCGAAAGTAAAGTTGGGGTGTTGCATGGTACAAATAGTAATATATTTGGGCCAGAATTAATTTATATTCTGGAAGGAGTTGTCACTAATTCTGTTCTCCAAACCTAATGAGATATTGTATGATGAAATGAGTTTATTGCACTGTAGTTTGTTATTGAAGTGTTAATGTCAAGCAGTTGACTTCTTAGACTCTTGGGCGGTCATAATGTATTGCTAGATACCACTCATGATCTGCAGAGTATGTGTTTATTAATTGATGGATTAAGAAACCAATCCTGATTAGAATTAATAGGTTAATTCTAAATTATTGAGGATTATTAATCTCAAAAATATTTGGATTAATTTATTTTCGTTACCAATAGACTTGGAAACCTAATAGATCACTCACAATAGAAGATTAAGTACTCAATGTGTTATTTGATAATATTGTGGGGTTAATTGTAAGAAGAAGAAGTTACTGTGGTCATATTATAATTACTTATAATTTTAGGACAAATTGCAATAGTTAAGACTTACAGTTTTCAATTGCAATTAGTGAATTTTAATTCATTTAGAATTCATGAAATCATGTATTCTACATTTTTTACTCCGAAAAGAATGTCGTCCTTATTCTTTTTCATATACACAGAGGGAATGTTTCTTTCGGTGGTTATCAAAAAACAGACACACGACTTCTCTCATATGTCTTCTCTCGATGAAACCTAGCTGCCAAGAGACACTTCTAGCAGAGAGCTTTTGTTTTCCTTGAGTCACTCATGTGGATACTATAGAGACAATTCCGTGCTTGAGTTGTGCTAGTTTGACTTGATAAATCAAGGAGAAGCTGCAATCCGTTGTTACACATAGGGTTGCTAGATCATGCCTTCAGACATGTAGGAAATTTTTTTTGAGCGACAGAGACACTGTAGAAAAGGTATTTTTCGTTCCCTTCATTTTTTCTGTTTATCTCATATATGCGGATCATTGGGATGGTATCTTTTCTGCTTATCTTCTACAGTGCTATCTTATATGAATGAGATACCTTTAAGCACTTCACTCATAGACAAGATCTGGAGCTCTTTCTGTTAGAATTCGTGGACTCCTAAATGCAGAAAACATCCACAAATCCCTCCCGAGGACCCAAGTAAACGATTAATAAGATCTAAGGTTTAAGAATTACCTCTGGTTGCTGTAATCGAAATCCTTCGATTCTGGTTGCGCTGTTGTACATTCAACTCGAACAATCACCAGACGCTGCAGTATGCTAACGTCCTCTATCGGATACACACCGCGAACTCACTCGATACCCGGGGAGTGCTAGCGCCTAGGGTTTGAGAGGTTTTTTTTTTTTCTTGGTAGAGAATGGCACGAATGTTCTCAACCGAAAAATTGAACTCTTGAAAAGATGGCTAGGGTTTTCTTAAAAACCCCCGAACCTCTTAGAGTCCAACTCTAATAATATCTTATCATGTTCTAATTTAAATTCAAATTAAATTAAAACTGATATGATAAGATTCTTCTATTATCTTGGTAATTTAACTAATTAATTTACTGAGTCAGATTCTTATAATCTGGACATCATCCAGATACATCGAATGTGGACATATTTCCAAATTCATCAAATCTGGTCACCAGAAAAATAACCTAACAAGTTCGCTTATTGTGTGACCCTATAGGTTCATTTAACACTGGCAGTATGCCTAAATCATATTTAAATGGCCCACAAGTTATAAGCTGTTTGTAGCAAAACATTATAACTATCCAGGTTAAATGAAGATCGGTGATCTCTTTGAACCAAACCATAATTTTATATTTAGTCCTTTTGTCACACGATATCCAGATTAAGCATAAGACACGGAGTATGTCATCATTATTAAGCTTAATCAATTATTTATTGATTTCATAGTAGACTGTTCAAACAAATGATATCAATATCTTAGATTGATATATTTGAGCACGGCCATGCATTTTTAACAGTGTAACTTATCAAGGGGCCCATGGATATCTCTCCCATAATTGAGAGGGACAAATTCCTTCACAATCAATCATATTCCTCTCCTTGATTTATTCTATATCCAACAGTAGTCTAATTTATTATCTGGTTAAAGACAACTTTAGAGAATGTCAAAATATAGAATTTATCAAGTAGGAAACTATGATGAATTTAGGTCGAAGGACTTTCAATATTATTATGGCTAGAAAGTACTTATGACATATTCCATGAAGTACTCTCACAGTGGGTCATGTCTAATATAATGTTCTCTAACATTTATTTATGTCTTGACTCGATATCACAAATATCCATGATCAGTAAAACATAGCCATCAAGTCACAAACATACTAATCTTAATTTATTATTATTCCAATAATAATAATCGATCAGGGACAGTTTTAGAATAGTCATTGTATTCATTGTAGGATTTTACTATCAAGTCACGTACTTGATGACCACAAAACAAAACTCACTATTCATGGAAAGGAAAGCCTCATATTATTATATAAAACATAATAACAATAGTATAAATACAAATTGACTATAGGGCATATCCCTAACACTTTCTTCCTTGAATTTCCTTCAACAACCCCTTCTTCATCTCCTTTATTCTCCATGATCTTCCCTTCTTTAGTGAATCTTTTGAGCTCCATAAGGGATCTCTTGGTTGTTAGTCAACCAAGGATGTGTTTCTAGGGCTTATAACAATGTATATATATTGTACAATGAGAAGGATTCACAAAAATCATAGAAAAAAACACATCTGCACATTTCTGCAGCAAGTGGGCGGCCCAGGGATTTTGGAACTTCTTTAGGCCGCTAGTTTCTGCCTGGTAAATAGTACCAGATACTATTTAATCTTTGTAATCGAAATTTCGATCCTAGATGGCCTAGGGAATTTTCCAATTCCCTAGTCCACCACTTCTTGTGTGAATTCTTCATTCTTCTTCCATTTTTGCTCCATTTTTCTTCCTTACTGCACTTTCATCTTCAATTGGTCTTTTCTATATTTCCTAGAAAAACAAGATGAGAATGGTGTGGTGAGTGGTGATTTCAAAAAGGATTTATTACAATTTAAGCACAAAAATACTAGAAAATATGTATGTAATGAGCACTTATCACACACCCCCACACTTAAATTTTTACTTGTCCTCAAGCAAACCACACTTATTCACAAACAAAAAATTGACAAATATACAAATCTAGCACCTTACATTTATTCACAACTTAACTATTGTACAAACTAAGAAAAACACATTATTTTATAACAATAAAGAATAACTAATTTACAAATAGAATTTAAAATATTCTACATAGCATTCTAGGTGAGTCATCAAGAACAACTTAGCATATATATAATAAGATCAAAATGGTAAAGAGATTATTTCTTCCTCTACTTTAGGATTCATCTTAACACCAAAGTATCGAAATTAATCCCATGTATACCCTTATATTAAGCTAAGCACATCCAAGAACCTCAAAGAAAAAAGTACATGAGTTTGAGTCAAATAAATGTGATTCACTTAATATCTTCTATAAAAATTGAAATCAAAGTGATTCATACGAAATAGGATCAAATGTCTCACTCAAGTCTTGTGGCTCTCCTAAAGTACATGCATTACAAATGATACCACACAATACAATAATAGCTTACACTTTTGTAGAGCAATACAAGAATACAATTCAATTTGAATTGGCAAATTAGGAGCCTCTCATATTTCATCATTTTTCTTTCTACAGGGGAATGCTTTTAATGATTTTAACTTAAATACTATTTTTGCATCCCCTGCATTTTTTTTGCCTTTTGCTTTTCATTTTCCTCACACATTAGTTTTCAACATATGATATGCTTTTTTGCATTACTGCAACCTTTTTTCAACTCACTTATGTAGGTGCTTTTAGCAACCAACCTCTTGCTCCTACTCACTTTTTTATTGAAAAAAAAAAAATCATTGAAGTTTTCTGTAATACAACATATAGCATAAATGAATGAATGAATAAATGAAATAAGCCACGAAACTAGAGTTAAGCCTATGAACCACACTCAATACTTTATCGCTAAGTTTTTCAACTGTTGTCAAAGAATTAAGCTTCACAACATTTTGAAAGGCATAAATAAGATTAACGCACTTATCCAAACTTAGTCTATGTTATGCCCAATATCTAAGTGGTCATAAAAATAACTTTTATTCAAAATTCTAAGTAGAATCCCTAAGCAAAATGATGAAAAATAACTTCTCCAAACCACCACAAATCAACACACACACCAACAAGCCTTGAAAACTAACCCAACAATATGCAAAAAATTCAAAAAATTTTATCCAAAATACAAAAACAAGAAATTTAGCACAAAAATAAGAAGATGCCAAAATAAATAATACCAAATTGTACATAAAATATTAAGAAATTTAGTGCAAAAATAAGAAAATTCCAAAATAAATAATACAAAATTGTACAAAAAATATTATTTAACCTCTTCCCCACACTTAAATTGAACAACGCTCTCATTGTCCACAAATCAAACAATATACACATTTTCAATATGACAAAAGAAATAAAATGGAGAGGAAAGTAAAGCAATACTCCCCTAAGCATCTTCACACTCAATTGCGTCGTGGGGGGGGGGGGGGAAAGGAAAGATGATGGTTGTCCAAAAGAAGAAAATCTTCAATCCTACAAAAATAAAGAAAACTACAATAGTACACAATGGCTAAAGAGATAATAATAATAAAAAGAATACAAAACCTTGTTGGAAAAAATGAAATTATTCAAAAGCAATTATAATTAAAAAAAAATACAAGGAGTTGCTGTGAAAATTTTATTAGGATCAATAATAATAATAATAATAATAATAATAATAATAATAATAATAATAATAATAATAATAATAATAATAATAATAATAATAATAATAATAATAATAATAATAATAATAATAATAATAATAAGATACACACGTATTATTAACAAATCATAAAATCAACTAATATAACTAGAACCAAAATAGACATTAGTAGTAAGAATTATCCTACTACCCATACGACCAATTGACAAAACAAATTATTATCCCAATCATTTCAATAAAGATTAACTAAGTCAATATGTACAAGCAATTACCTCTAAATCAATAAGTATCCAATATATAAACAATAAAATACTAATATATCATACATTGGAACTAGTATATAACATATACACACACAACAAATTCAATGAAATCGAAAGAAAATTGAAAAAGTCAAGGATTTAGTGATTTAATTGAAAAGAATCTTAAAAGATTTTCAAAACTACAATCACCAATTCATGAATGCCACACCTTCTAAGAACAACAAATCATCTCCTAAACAATAATAAAAATTTTGTAAAAACATAACACCAACTATATGAACCCATCAACTCCTCAATTTATTCACTATTAATATAATCCAATTTTCAACCTCCGCATTATATAGTACAACAACCAAAACTACCAGCAATCCTGTTATTCTCAAAACTCCAACACCTATACAAAAACAATGAAATCAATCCTATTGTACATCAATAAATCAAAAATATGTATTATACAACACGATTTCTTCAACATCACAATAATACCAATTTACAACAACACTTCCATCCTAAGAATACTAACATAATAACAAATACAAAACACCCAAACAATAGCAAAAATAGCATACAACAACAAGGCAATATATAAAAGAAAAAATTAAGTCCCAGGTATCTACTATATAAACAATTTCCAAGATTGCCACATACAACAACATAAAATAATAATAATAACAATAATACAACAAACATAGTGATACAACACATTAGAACCCAATACTATCTAAAAGACATAAAATAAAGAATGGAAACAACATACAAACAACATATAAAGAGGAAAAGAATTCTATATACAAGTAATCATTACTAATATACACAAACAGAAAAATAAATATTTACATAGTATTTACAAATATGTACATAGCTAAATCAACAAGATTCAAGGGTTTCATGATATTGACAATCCCCGGCAATGGTACCAAAAACTTATTGTCGACTTTTGGTTCGAGGGAAAATCAAAAGGAATATTAAACAAGTTGTAGCATAGATTTATCTTGGCAACAGTGCCAAAAACTTGTTGGGCTGTTTCGAGTGCATTTGAAATAGTATAACAATAGCCATATATTACCATGTCTTAATTTAAAATGCTAAATTGAAACCACACATATGAATAAGTATACCCATTGCACAGTTTAGGGAGTAGCAAGTATCAAATCCATAGGAACATAGCAATTACCACTCCTTTGCTATCATCTCGTTGTCTAACTAAAACGAATATAGATATTTAGCATATAAAATTAACTAAACTAACCTAAACTACTACAATAGAGAGTACATTAGACCCACACTAGAGAAGTCACAAGGATTGTAAAGAACTAAGAATACGAGAAAGCCCATATACATGAAGAAATCCCCGCAAAATATGTCAAGTAAAGAAATCATCACTAAGTTCATCAAATCCCAACTCGAGCACCAGTATGAGTTTTCAAAAATAAACCTCACATTTTCTCAAGTTATGAGATTTCTTTCCAAAGGCTCAATTAATATATAGATGTCTTCACTAAAATGACCATTTAAAAATGTTGTCTTAACATCCATTTGCCATATCTCGTAGTTATAATGATATGTGATGGCAAGGAAGAAGGGATAGACTTAGCATGCCTACCAGGGAAAAGATTTTCTCATAATCAATCTCTACTTTCTGAGTATACCCTTTCACCACAGCTAGCTTTGAAGGTTTTCACCTTCTCCCCCTCTTCCTCTTGTACACCCTCTTACACATATTGGATTTTATCTCTTCAAATGAAATCACAAGATCCCAAACCTGATTGAAGTACATAGACTCAATCTTGACTTTTATTGCTTCATGCTATAGGGCTGCATCGACATCAGCAATAGCCTTTTCGTATCTGGTAGGATCTTATTCTTGATAGTCAGTGACTAGGTCAAAAGCCTCTCTAGTCTATCTTTCTGGAACCCTAGATATTCTTCCCCTACGACGAGGCTCTGTTTGTACAGGTTCGTGAGGCTGTGCCTCTTTTTGTTCTATAATTGGGTTAGGATTAGTTGATTTAGAAGATAGCTTCTCTTTGAGTTCTAACCTTGTTGAACCTTTAGTGGATGTGCTTTGTTCATCTTCAAAGTATATAGCATTAGTGCTCGCAAGCACTTATTGCTTCTTAGGATGATAAAAGTAGTCACCTTTTGTACCTTTTAGATAACCAACAAAATAGTATAATTCTTATCTCAATTCTAACTTGTCTCCCTTTATCAGTACATATGCTGGGCAACCTCATATCATAAGATGATTTAGACTTTGCTTACGACCAATCCATATCTCATATGATGTGATTTAAACTTGGCTTACACCTAATCCACAACTTATAGGGTGTCCTAGGTAATGACTTGGAAGGGACCAAGTTTAGAATATATGTCGTTATTTCTAGAGCATATCCCTAAAAAGACATTGGAAGAGTAGCATAAGACATTATGTTCCGGACTCTTTCCATTAATGTCCAATTTCTTCTCTCAGCTACTCTATTCTACTAGGATGTCCCCAACACAAAAAGTTGGGATACTATCCCATGATGTACTATGTAATCCTTAAATTCACCAATGAGGTATTCTCTACCATGATCTAATTGTAAGGTTTAATTTACCTGTTCGAGGATTCATTTCATCCTTAAACTCATTGAACTTGTCAAAAGATTCAGACTTATGTCTCATCAGATAAAAATAACCATACCTTATACAATCATCTGTGAAAGTGATGAAGTACTTAAACCCCCTTCTTGCTGGTATAGACAAAGGCTCACCCACATCAGCGTGAACAATACTTAATGCTTCCTTGGCTCTATCTGCCTTTCGAGTAAAGGACTTTTGGTCATTTTTCCTTAAGATAGGATTCACTCTAAGGCTAGCTTTCCAATCTTAATGAGCCTAAAGGCCTATCATGGATTAACCTCTGAATCTCGATTAAGTTAATGCGACCTAACCTTAGAAGCCAAAAATATAAGTCATTGACATTAGTCTTTCTCTTCCTATTTAAAGGTTCAGATTGAGTATTATTCAACTGATTGTTAATAGGATTAATGAAGAATAGATTTTCATACACGTGCCCAATACATATAACTTCTTCATTTCTACTGATAGTTATACCAGAATAGAAAGAAACAAAATATCCTTGATTTATTAGTTTTGCAACTACAACCAAATTATGTCTAAAACTAGGTACAAATAAAATATCCTTCAAAACAACTATTCTATTACAATTAAAAGTAAGTTCTGGTTCTCCCATATTCTCCCATAGCAATGGCCTAAACTTGTGCTCCATTTCCCATGCGTAGTCCATATTTGCCCTTCTGGAGTCTTCTAATCTTCCTAAACCTCTACAAAGAGATACAGATATGATCAGTGGCTCCTGAATCAACAATCTAAGTGGAAGTTAATCCAACCATTGATATAGACTATAGATAGAAAACATTACCTGTGGGGTTTTTCTTGGCTTCAAGATCTGGACACTCACTTTTCCAGTGTCCCTTTTTCCCACATTTGATGCATTTGCCATTGGGTTTGTCTTTAGGCTGGGACTTGGGCTAGTGTACTGCATTCCCTTTCGACTTCTTAAACTTTCTGGGTTTGAGCCTAGTTCTTGATGAAGAGGCCATCATACCTCTAGCTTGTGGCTTTATGACCTTCTCAGCCACCTGGAGCTCTATCATCAACTCCATCAAACATATGTTTAACGTGTTCATGTTGTAATTCAACTTGTACTGAGTGAAGGAGCCCAGCAAAGATTTGACAACCATGTTCACTTGGCTCTCGGGGTTAACAACAGCCCCAAAACTTCTGCTTCCTCGAAAGCAGCAATCACTTTGAGCATATGCTCTTTAACTGACGCTTCCTCAACCATCTTGGTGTTTATTATTATTCGAAAAGCCTCCTGCCTTGTGGGCCAATTCTTATTTGTGCACATTATAGCTAATGATGTACTTTTGTCGTATGCAATTGCAATGTGCTCATGTTTGGATTGGAGCACATTCGACATGGAGGGTAGCATATAGCGTCAGGCTCTCTCGTCAGCCTTTTCAATGCCTTTCTACCCTCTCGCTCCTCAACAGTGGAACTTTCCTCAATCACTAAGCATGTCTCGTAAAGGACATACATATACTCTTTAGCTATGAGTATTATGTCTACGTTCATTTTCCAGTCCACATAGTTTGGACTCATTAACTTATTCTCACAGAGAATAATGGCTAAGGGACTAAAAAAACCTCCACTAACCATTTATGAAAATTTGAATAATAAAAGAAATTCTCAGTATTGTGAACCCAAAAATAATTTTGTACACTTTATCCTCATATTAAACTAATAATAGCCAACCCAATTACTATTATCTTTAACATGATTAATTTGGCTTGTAGGAAAACTGACATAGCTTCTTGGGAAGATTAACGATTTCCTAAGCTAAGTGTGTTAACCACCACAAATTAATTTTCTTTCTAGGTAATGATCTAGAAAATAACACCATCAATGGGATGGTCATTTCTTCTCATTTCCTATGGACGTACCTCGCGCTATAACTTCCAACTTGGGCTGGCCAACCATAACATGTGCCTCAGGTTACATCCTTCCATTAGTTATAGATGCTTGTGATATCTCCATCCTATACAGGTTCACTCTTAGGGTGATGCGAGGAGACTCACGATCTCTAATGAGGATCGTGATAGAAGTCGTGGGGCCATTAGAACCCCTCTCCCACTTAGTTTTTTAATGAGGGTTTTCTTGAAAAAATATCATTTGAAAATTTTAAATTAAGTCCTCTTTTAACTTAAAATAAAATATCTAGATTAATAAAAATTTCAATGTCAAGGTTTATATGATTTGAAAAAAAATTCATCATGAATTAATTTTATTTAATTTAAGAACTTAATAATTTCAAAAATTTTCCATTTAAAATTCCGTGACATTTTGATCTCAAGGTTTTATTTGGCAAAAATAAATTTTCCTTTGCTAAAATGAATTAAAATGGCTTTCTATTTTACCTTACAAAAATTTATAAATCAAAATATTTTTTATGCCAAGGATAAAAAAATAATTAAGAAAATAACCAAGGATTAATTTTTGTTTAAGTTAAAATAGACATTTAATTAAAGAAACATATTTTTCCTTGTCAAATAAAATTTCCTAAAGACTTTGGTCTTTGAGAAAACGTGCACATAAAACTTAAAATAATTAGCATGATAGAAAATTGTAAATATTTTCATGCTCTTCTATTTCTAATCATAAGTGCCTAAATAATAGAATTAAACACATTAATTAGATTAATTAATGACCCTGTTTAGTCTTAAAATTCCTTTACAATTATTTTTCATGCAAAATATTCAAAGAATATTAAATATTGCAAAAATAATAACTTCACCTGGTATAAGACAAAAATCTAAAAAGAAAAAACCTAAAAAATACAAGGGAAAAAATATTTATTATTATTTTTTCCCTCCTGGTCTTATGCATCTGCTGCACAGAATCATGGCCCGTGGGAGGTTTCGTGGGCGAGTGCCCGCGACCTGCCAAATTTGACCAGGGAAAGCATCCTACATAGGATGTTTTCCACGTCCTAGCCGCTAAGCAGCCAAGCCGAGGTGCGTGGGTTCGGCTGCGGTTGTGAGCTACAATTGGCCTAGGGGCTGTCTCGGCTCCAGGCATGATCGAGCCGTGGCTCATCTCTGTTGGGATGTATGCCCTCTTAGACTAGGTTTCTGATGTAAAAAATCGAATGTTTTAATAAAAGAATCTATTTTTAGAAATTGTTTGTGAATTTACAATTTTATTTACACACAATTACGTTTGGAAAAGACCTAATATGTTTAGGTAAGTAGTCTATATGGATGGAGGTTTTTCATAGTAAGGTATGGATCACGGGTTACTTAACACATAAACTTTTGTTCCTAACCAATTGATGAGAATGGGAATATCATCATGTCTAGGTTATTTGTTGTGAATTCTAAATGGAGAAGGGCTTACCTTTAGCCAGTGAGTAGTCCACTCACCTCATGACAAAAGCGTATTTCGAATACGTAGAACAAGACCTATAGTAGTAGTTTCTAAAAGTACTATATGGTAGAAACCTAGACTACTACCGCTACAGCGTGGACTAGTACTCTACGACTTGAGTATGAGTTGGTGGTCTGACGAAGCTAGAAGTATATACTTTGGTATGCTATAGTTGAGGTTCTATCGTAGGGCCAATATACTTGCATATTGCGTATGTATAACTAATTAGTTAAGACAGACTTGTACGAGATAGTTTCTATACTCTATCGCCCCTTGTGGTTGTCTGAATGATCTAAATATCCAGGGCCCTGGGAACACATGACTTAGGTGTTTGCTTTAAGGTTGCTCTCTTGGAAAGCAGAAATAATCCAGGAAGTCGTAGATCATTGGACTAGATACCTAAGGATTGTAGATGTTATTTAGAGAGGTATTAGTATACTTCTTCCTCTCTGAATGTACGGCGATGTATAGAGAGGTATTTTAGTCATTACACCAGTAGGTCGGAGACTTTACTAACGCATCACTATCCTTGGGGTCAATATTTCCTTATGGTGATATTAGGAAATATTTAAAATACAAAATACAACTATTTATATGACAATGGTATTTTGGTCATTTTAGTAGCCAAGGCGGTGTGTTTTTTGGTCCCCAGTATAGACCGTAAGCCCTAATTAAATACAGGCTAAGGAATTGATTTTAAATTAAATAGAATTTACTTTCTTTAAGCAGCCTGATTTAATTGTTGGGATACAATAAAATAAAGGCCTATGGAGAGAAAATTAATTAAATTAGTTTAGTGGGTTAATTAATTATTCATGGCTTTGGCCTAATTTGAATAATTAAAGATTAACCTGGGGCTAAACTAATATGGGCTTATTTATTGGACTAGTTTATTTAGGCTGGAAAATTAATTATTAATTGGGCCATTCATGTTGTTCTAATTAGAATAAATAATTAAGCCCAAAAGGTTAAACTAAGAGTTTAATGGCCCAGTCCAGTTTAACCTAGGGTTTTTATATAGGTTAAACAGGAGGATTGGAAATGTCGTTGTTACAGAACACACAATCTAAGAGACGGCTTCTTCTCTGTGGAAAAGGCCCCGCGTCTCTCTCCAGAAAATTCCCTGGCCTGATAGTTGTTCACTAAACGGTAGTTAGGCAGACCATACACTGAAAGACCGAGAATTCGGCGTTCACATACATGCAAAGGCGGAGTAGGAGGCTTGCAGGAATCGCACCAAAGGCTTCTACCAGCACACCTACCCTGGTTGCGCACGTTCTAATCAAACCACTTTGAGAACCAGAAATATAGGTAAAAATTTTAAAACCTCGAGATTTGGACTGGGCGCAATTGGTGCCGGCTAGGGCAGTCGGAGCCGGTGCCGGCCCTGCCTTGGAATCCTTGTTCTTGTTTTTCTAGTTATTTTATGTTTGCTTCTGCTGCGTGCCCTATGTTTTCCCGCTTCCCGTGCCTTCAGTGTCAGCTTCCGATTAGGCTTGAGCGGCTCGGTCATCTTCTCCACAATCCTTTATTTTTTTTATGATTTCTTCTACAATTTTTTTCCAATGCACTGCAACTTCTTTCGCGATTCATCTAGGCAGACTCTTGTTACATTTTTTCAATAAAAACAAGCACCACATCCACCTATACCCTTTCAAATCGGGTTTACATAAAAGCTAATCAAAGTATGAAAATTTTATAGAGCTCTTATACCTCGAAGGTGAGGTTTACGAACAAACTACCCATACCAAAATAGCGAAGGATTTCATGGTATTAATCAAAATTAGTTTTGCTAATTTTATTAACGAGCATGCAGAACCTACACCGTTCAAAGCAATATGCTCTGATACCACTTGATGCTCAGAAAACGAAGAAAACCATGCATGCATGAGCCATCTGTGGCAAAAAAAAACAAGCACAGAGAGCAGTGGAAGAATAAAAACAATACCTTTGTGCTTTATTTGACTCTTCACCCTTGAAGAAGCAGATGAAATCCTAGGAAAAACTCCCTCGACAGATGATTTCTCAAGGACTGTCAATACCTTCGGTTGAAAACCAACAATCCTTCGACTCCAACTTGGCATGAACATGAAGCCTTTGCTTCTCAGAATATTACACCGCACAATCTATGTTGGTGAAACAACCTAGGCGAGGAAAAACTCTTCTTGATCTGTTGTTGTTGATTAGCAAAATCAAGAAGGAAGAAGAACATGAACGAGAGAGAAGAGAAGAATCTGTTGTTTCTCCCCCCCTTTTGTGTCGTATGATCTGTGGAAAATAATCCAACACCTCAATACATGACTATTCACCTATCCTGATAACCAAAACCCTGGTGTTTGATATTTCAAAACATTCAGAGGCTATTGATAGAAGAGGTTTGACTTAGCCTTAACTCTTCTGTTCTTTGAATAAAAAAACCCTTTAGTCTAGACTATCAGGTAAAAAATAATTTATTATTTTTCTTGGACCTAATGAGCCCAGAAATAATAACCATTAATTATTTATTTCTTCGGCCTATTAAAATAACCTAATAAATAATTAATGAGATCAAATGAGATAAAATAATTATTTAAGCTTTTTATTAACTAGTTTAAGTCACAATCAAGTTTTCTATGTATTCAATTTGGGCTTAGACCCTGAATAATTAATTAACCAATTAAACTAGATAATAAATTTAATTTCTCTCGTTCTGTTATTTTAATCTAATCGAAATATAAATTTGACGTTCTGAATAAAATAAAATCCTTTTTAATTGAGACCATTTCCTCGACCTAAAATTAATTAGAACTTACGGGCTATTCCGATGACCAAAAAGACACATCGCCTAGGCTACTAAAATGACCAAAATACCCTTACTATTTAGATAGATTTATTTTACATTTTAAAATTTTTGATAATATTACTATAAGGAAATATTGACCCCAAGGACAATGTTGTGTTAGCTATGTCCTCGACATACAGATGAAATAACTAAAATACCCCTCTACACACCGTCGTTCTTTTAGAGAGGAAATATTGTACTAAGACCTCTCCAAAAGTCATCTACCATCCTTAGGCTTCTAATCCAATGATCTATGACTTCTTGTAATATTTTCGATTTTCAAGGGAGCTACACTAAAGCCAATATCCAAGTCATGTTCCCAGGGCCCTGGATAATTAGATTATTCGGACAACCACAAAGGGTCACATAGTGTAGACACTATATTGTACAAGTTTGTCTTGACTAACTAGTTACATATACCCAACATACAAGTACCTTGGCCCTTCTAAAGAACCCCAACTGTAGTATATCAAACATATGCTTCCAGCTTCATCAAACCACCAACTTATACTCTAGCTGTAGAGTACAAGTCCACGTTATAGAAGTAGTAGTCTAGGTTTTTATCACATAGTACTTTCAAAAACCACTATTACAGGTCATGTTCTATGTATTCGAAATATGCTGGTGTTTTGAAATAAGAAGACTACTCATTGGCTAAAGGTAAGTCATTCCCTGTTTGGAATTCATAATACAATAGCCTTGCCATGATAAGATTTCTATTCTCATCATCCAATTAACAAGAGTAGTTTATGTGTTAAGTATCCCATAGTCCATACCTTATTATGAAAGACCTCCATTCACATGAACAATTTACTTAAACATAATGGGTCATTTCTAATGAAAATTGTGCCCAAATATAAAGAAGATTTCGCAAACAATTTTTGAAAAAAATACTTTTACTAATAGAAGTCAAAATTACATTAGAAATCTAGTCTAAGAGGGCATATATCCCAACATATGTAGCAAATGGGCAACCCAGGGAATTTGAAAATTCCTTGGGCAACTAGGTTTCTGCCTGGAGAATAGTACTAGTTACTATTTAATTTTTCAAATATAAATCCTAGGTGGCCTAGCGAATTCCCTAGGCTGCCACTTCCTATGTGGCTTTTTCATTCTTCTTCCATTTTTGCTGCATTTTTCTTCCTTACTTCACTTTCATCTTTAATTGGTCTTTTCTATATTTCCTATAAAAATAAAATGAGAATGGTGTGGTGAGTGGTAATTTCAACAAGGATTTATTACAATTAAAGCAAAAAGATACTACAAAATATGTATGTGTGAGCCCTCATCACACACCCCTACACTTAAATTTATGCTTGTCCTCAAGCGAACCACACTTATTCACAAAAAAAAAATTTGAGTAATATTCAAATATAGCACCTTACATTTATTCACAACTTAACCATTTTACAAACTAAGAAAAATACATTATTTTATGATGATAAAGAATAGGTAATTTACAAATACAATTTAAAATATTCTACACAGCATTCTAAGTGAGTCATCAAGAAAAACTCAGCATATATGCAACAAGATCAAAATCGTAAAGAGATTATTTCTTCCTCTACTTTAGGATTCATCTTAACACCAAACTAACCAAATTAATCCCATGTACACCCATATATTAAGCTAGACACAACAAAGAACCTCAAAGCGAAATTAAACAAGTTTATGCCAAATAAACCTGCTTCCCTCAATATCTTCTATAAAAATTTCAATCAAAGTGATTCATATGAGATAGGATCAAATGACTCACTCAAATCTCGTGGCTTTCCCAAAGTACATACATTACAACACAATGCAACAATAGCTTACACTTTGGCACAACAAACACAATTTAATTTTAATTGGCAAATTAGGAGCCTCTCATTTTTCATCATTTTTCTTTCTACAACGGAATGCTTTTATAATGATTTTAACTTAAATGCTATTTTTTCATCCCTTGCATGTTTTTTCTTTTTTCTTTTCTTTTTCCTAGCACGTTATTTTTCGTTATAGGATATGCTTTTCTGCATTGCTACAACCTTTTTTGTCCTCACTCCAGTAAGTGCATTAAGCAATTGACCTCTTGCTCCTATTCAATTTTTTATTGAAAAAAAAAATCATTGAAGTTTTTTGTAATACAACATACAACATAAATGGATGAATGAATAAATTGAAGAGCCGCAAAACTAGAGTTAAGCCTATGAACAACACTCTATATTTTATCGCTAAGTTTTACATCCCTTCTCAAATAATTAAGTTTCACAACATTTTCAAAGGCATAAATAAGATTAACACACATAACCAAACTTAGTCTATGTTATGCTAAATATCTAAGTGTTCATAAAAATAACTTTCCTAGAAAAGTATAAGTAGAATCCCTAAGCAAAAAGGTGAAAAAAAACATCACGAAACCATCACATATCAACACACATTTGCTAAAAATTCGAAAACAATTTATCCAAAATACAGAAACAAGAAAATTAGCGCAAAAATAAGAAAATCCCAAAATAAATAATACAAAATTGTACAGAAAATATTAAGAAATTTAGGGCAAAAATAAGAAAATTCTAAAAAAAATAATACAAAATTGTGCAAAAAATATTATTCAACCTCTCCCCCACACTTAAATCGAATAATATCCTCATTGTCCACAAATCAAACAACACACACATTTTCAATATGACAAAAGAAATAAAAAAGAGAGGAAAGTAAAGCAATACTCCCTTAAGCATCGTCAAAGTCAATTACATCGTAAGGGGAAAGGAAAGATGATGGTTGTCCAATAGAAGAAAATCTTTAATCCTACAAAGATAAAGAAAACTACAACAGTATACAATGGCTAAAGAGATAATAATAAAAAGAATGCAAAACCTTGATGGAAAAATAAAATAATTCAAAAGAAAATATATTTAAAAAGAATAGAAGGAGTTCCTATACAAAATTTATTAGGATAAATATTAAAATCAAATAAATTACCATATAATAATAATAATAATAATAATAATAATAATAATAATAATAATAATAATAATAATAATAATAATAATAATAATAATAATAATAATAATAATAATAATAATATACATACGTATTATTAACAAGTCATAAAATCAACTAATATAACTAGAACTAAAATAGACATTAGCACAAAGAATTATACTACTACTAGTACAACTAAGCCACAAAACAAATGACTATCCCAAGTGTTTTACTAAAGATTCACTAAGTTAATATATATATATATATATATATATATATATATATATATATATATGCTAATGCCTCTAAATCAATAACTGTCCTATACATGTATATACAATAAAACATTAATATATTATACACTGGAACTAGTATATAACACATACACACATTATAAATTCAATGAAATCTAAAGAAAAATGAAGAGATTAAGGATTTAGTGGTTTTATTGAAAAGAATCTTAAAAGATTTTCACAACTACAACCACCAATTTATGAATGCCACACCTTCTAAAAACCCCCCAAAGCATCACCTAAACAACATTAAAACATCCATAAAAACATAACACCAACTCCTCAATTTATTTAGTATTAGTATAATCAAAATTTCAACCTCCACAATATATAGTACAACCACCAAAACTACCAACAATCCTGTTATTCTCAAAACTCCAACACCCATTAAAAAACAATGAAACAAATCCTATTATACCACAGTCAATCATAAATAGCTATTATATAACAAGATTTCATCAACAACACAATAATATCCACATACAACAACACTTCCATCCTAAGAATACTGGCACAATAACAACTACAAAACACCCAAACAACAGCAACAATAGTATAAAACAACATGACCATATATAAAAACAAAAATTAAGACCTAAGTATCTACTTTATATATAATTTCCAAGATAGCTACATACAACAAACATAATGATACAACACATTAGAACCTAATACAATTTAATTATCTCAAAGACATAAAATAGGGAAATCAAAACAACATACAAACAACATATAAAAAAGAAATGAAGTCTATATACAAGTAATGTTTAGTACTATACACAAATAGAAAAGAAAATATTTACGTAGTATTTACAAATATATACATAGCTAAATCAACAAGACTCATGGGTTTCATGCTATTGATAATCCCTAGCAACAGTGCCAAAAACTTATTGTCAAATTTTGGTCCGAGGGAAAATCAAATTGATTATTAAACAAAGGAATGCAGATTTTTTCCTGGGAACGAAGCTAAAAACATGCTGTGTGGTTTCAAGTGCATTGGAAATAGTATAACAATAGCCACATATTCTCAAGCCTTAAATTTAAAATGGTAATTACTGAAACCACACACATGAGTAAGTATACCCATCACATAGTGTAGGAAGTAGCAAGTATCAAATCCATGAGAACTTAGTAATTAACCCTACGTTGCTCTCATCTCATTATCTAGCCAAAGTGAATATAGAGATAAAGTAAATAAAACTAACTAAACTAACCTACAATACTACAATAGATAGTACATGAGACCAATGCTAGAGAGGTCACAAGGATTATCAAGGACTAAGAATACGGGAAAGCCCATGTACAAGAAGAAATCCCCCCAAAATATGTCGAGTAAAGAAATCATCACTAAATTCATCAAATCCCAACTCGAGCACTAGTATGAGTTTTCAAAAATAAACAACACTTTCTCTCGAGTTATGATATTTCTTTCCAGAGGCTCAATTAATTGTTATCTTTACCTAATCAACCTAACCCAAGGAAGTATTACACTCACCCATCACCTAAAAGGTACCCGAAAGCCCTAATAGCCATATCTCTTGGTACTG
Source organism: Voacanga thouarsii (assembly GCA_026120185.1). NCBI lineage: Eukaryota > Viridiplantae > Streptophyta > Magnoliopsida > Gentianales > Apocynaceae > Voacanga > Voacanga thouarsii. The sequence continues at coordinate 744,018 of JANUWF010001319.1, read as the reverse complement.
TTGAAAACCCATTGACTACCATGTTCTAATCTTTCAAACATTCTCTCAAGTTAATCAAAGGAAAACAAACATTGGAGTATTTATTTTGGTGTCAACTCCTAACCCCATCTCTAAAATCATTAAAAGTGAACTAATCAATTGAATAAATCAACCACGGCTAAAAAATTAATCTAACACAATAATGCCCAAGTAGTCGAATAAAAGAAAATCAAAATAACAACTCAATACAAGAACATAGATTGGGGTTATCCCTCAAATAAAATTAAAATCACATAAACATCAATTCTATTAAAGTATAATACAAAGAAGAAGGATGAACTTCACTCATAGAAAAGATCTTGAGCTTTTTCTTCCTTGGATTTCATGAACAACCCCTTTTTCTTCTCCTTTCTTCTCCATGATCTTCCCTTCCTTATTGAATCTTTTGGGCTGGCTAAGGGATCACCTGGTTGCTAGCCAACCAAGGATGTGTTTCTAGAGCTTATAGCAGTACATATATAGTGTACAATGAGAAGGATTCACAAAAATTGCAAAACAATGCGCATCCGCTCGTTTTTGTTGCAAGTGGGCGGCCCAGGGAATTTGAAACTTCCTTGGGCTGCTAAGTTTCTGCTTGGTGAATAGTACTAGGTACTATTTAATTTTTTTAATATAAATTTTGATCCTAGGTGGCCTAGCGAATTCTTTAGGCTGCCACTTCCTGTGTGGCTTCTTCATTCTTCTTCCATTTTTTGCTCTATTTTCTTCCTTAACTTTCATCTTCAATTGGTCTTTTCTATATTTCCTACCAAAAAAAAGATGAGAATGGTGTGGTGAGCAGTGATTTCAACAAGGATTTATTACAACTAAAGCACAAAAATACTAGAAAATATATATGTGATGAGCCCTTGTCACACATCCCCGCACATAAACCTTTGCTTATCCTCAATTGAACAATAATTATTCGCAAACAAAAAATTGACTAATGTACAAATCTAGCACATTGCATTTATTCACAACTTAACTATTGTACATACTAAGAAAAATACATTATCTTATAACGATAAAGAATAGCTAATTTACAAATAAAATTTAAAATATTCAACATAGCATTCTAGATGAGTCATCCTGAACAACTTAGCATATATGCAATAAGGTCAAAATGGTAAAGAGATTTCTTCTTCCTACACTTTAGGATTCATCTTAACACCAAACCATCCAAGGTAATCCCATGTAGACCCTTATATTAAGCTAGACACTACTAAGAACCTCAAAGTAAAATTAAATAAGTTTATGCCAAATAAATGTGATTCACTCAATATCTTCAATAAAGATTTCGAACAAAGTGATTCATATGAGATTGGATTAAATGAATCACTCAAGTCTCGTGGCTTTCCCAAAGTACATATATTACAAACGATACAACACAATACAACAATAGCTTCCACCTTGGTACAACTATACAACAATACAATTCAATTTCAATTGGGAAATTAGGAGCCTCTCATTTTTCATCAATTTTCTTTCTACAAGGAAATGCTTTAATAATGACTTTAACTTAGATGCTATTTTTGCATCCCTTGTATTTTTTGCCTTTTACTTTCTTTTTCCTCACACGTTATTTTTCGTTATAGGACATGCATTTTTGCATTACTAGAGCCGTTTTTCTCCTAACTTCAATAGGTTCATTTAGCAACTGACCTCTTGCTCCCATTTGCTTTTTTATTGAAAAATACAAACAAAAAAAAAAATCATTGAAGTTTTCTATAATACAACATACAACACAAATGAATGAATGAATAAATTAATTTAGCCATGAAACTAAAGTTAAGCCTATTGACCACACTCTATATTTTATCACTATGTTTTTCATCCATTCTCAAAGAATTAAGCTTCACAACATTTTTAGCGGCAAAAATAAGATTAATACACTTATCCGAACCTAGTCTATGTCATACCCAATATCTAAGTGTTCATAAAAATAACTTTCCTAGAAAAGTCTTAAGTAGAATCCCTAAGCAAAAAGAAGAACAATAACTTCACCAAACCAACACAAATAAACACACAAACCAACAATTCTTGAAAACAAACCTAAAATTTTGAAATATTTTTAGCCAAAATACAAAAACATGAAATTTAGCACAAAAATAAGAAGATTCTAAAATAAATAATACAAAATTGTGCAGAAAATATTAAGAAATTTATCTAAAAAATAAGAAGATTCCAAAATAAAAAATATTAAATTGTATAGAAAATATTATTCAACCTCTCCCCAACACTTAAATCGGACAATGTCATTACTATCCACAAATCAAACAATATACAAATTTTTAATATGATAAAAGAAAGAAAAGGGAGAGGAAAGTAAAGTAATACTCCCCTAAGCATCTTGAACCTCAATTTTGTCGTACGGGGAAAGGAAAGATGATGGTTGTCCAAAAGAAGAAATTCTTCAATCCTGCAAAAATAAAGAAAACTACAACAGTAGACAATGGCTAAAGAGATAATAATAAAAAGAATACAAAACCTTGATAGAAAAATGAAATAATTCCAAAGATAATATATTTAAAAAGAATATAAGGAGTTTCTATCCAAAATTTATTAGGATCAACATTAATAACAAATAAATAATCATATAATAACAACAACAACAACAACAACAACAACAACAACAACAACAACAACAACAACAACAACAACAACAACGACGACGATGACGACGACAACAACAACAACAACAATATACAGAAGTATTATTAACAAGTCATAAAATCAACTAATATAACTAGAACCAAAATAGACATTAGTACTAAGAATTATACTCCCACCAATACATCCAAGGCACACAACAAATGATTAACCCAATCATTTCACTAAGGATTCACTAAGTCAGTATATACATGCTAATGACTCTAAATCAATAACTGTCCTATATATTTATACAATAAAACACTAAAATATCATACACCAGAACTAGTATTTAACACATACGCACATTATAAATTCAATGAAATCTAAAGAAAAGTTAAAAGGTCAAGCATTTAATGGTTTTATTGAAAAATATCTTAAAAGATTTTCACAACTAGAACCACCAATTCATGAATACCACCCCTTCCAAAAACAGCAATACATCTCCCAAACAATAATAAAAAATCCACAAAAACATAACACCAACTCTATAAACCCATCAACTCCTTAATTTATTCACCAATAGTATAATCAAATTTGCAACCTCCACAATATTTAGTACAGCAACCAAAACTACCAACAACCTTTTTATTCTCAAAACTCCAACACCCATACAAAAATAGTGAAACCAATCCTATTGTACAACAATCAATCAAAAATAGCTATTATACAACAAGATTTCCTAAACAACACAATAATATCCAATTACAACAACACTTCCATCTTTAGAATACTAACACAATAACAAATACAAAATGCCCCAACAACAACAACAACCATAGTATACAAAAACAAGGCCATATATATAAGCAAAAATTAAATCCCAAGTATCTACTATATATACAATTTCCAAGATAGCTACATACAACAACATCAAAAATAAAAATAAAAATAATAATAATAATAATAATAATAATAATAATAATAATAATAATAATACAACAAACATATTGATACAACACATTGAACCTAATTCAATTTATTTATCTCAAAGACAAAAAATAAAGAATTGAAACAACATATAAAAAGGAAAAGAAGTCTATATACAAGTAATGGTTAGAACTATACACAAATAGAAAAATAAATATTTACATAGTATTTACAAATATATACATAGGTAAATCAACAAGACTTAAGGGTTTCATGATATTGCCAATCCCTGGCGACAATGCCAAAAACTTATTGTCGTTTTTTGGCACGAGGTAAAATCAAAAGGATTATTAAACAAAAGAACACAGAATTTCCTCAGTAGTGGCACCAAAAACTTGCTAAGCAGTTTTGAGTGCATTGGAAATAGTATAACAATAGCCACAACTTATCAAGTCTTAAATTTAAAATGCTAAGCACTAAAACCGCATATATGAATAAGTATACCCATCATATAGTATTGGGAATAGCAAGTATTAAATCAACAGGAACTTAGCAATTACCACTAATTTGCTCTCAACTCATTATCTTGCGAAAATGAATATAGAGATAAAGTAAATAAAACTAACTAAACTAACCCAAACTACTATAATAGAGAATACATTGGACCTATGCTAGAAAAGTCACAAGGATTGTCAAGGACTAAGAATACGGGAAAGCCTATGTACAAGAAGAAATCCCCCAAAATATGTCAACTAAAGAGATCATCACTAAGTTCATCAAATCCCAACTCGAGCACCAGTATAAGTTTTCAAGAATAAGCCTCATTCTCTCTTGAGTTACGAGATTCCTTTTCAAAGTCTCAATTAATTGGTATCTCTACCTAATCAACCTAACCCAAGGAAGAATTACACTCACCCATCACCTAAAAGGTACCCAAAAGCCCTAATAGGTCTGTCTCTAGGCACTATTGAAAGCCCATTGACTACCATGTTCTAATCGTTCAACCTCTCTCTTGAGTTAATCATAGGAAATTAAACATTGGACTAATTAATTTAGTTTCAAACTCCTAACCACATATCTTAAAATCATTAACAGTGAACTAATCAGTTAAATAAATTAACCAAGCCCAAATAATCAGTCGAGCATAATAATGCCCAAGTATTCAAGTACAAGAATAGGAATTTAATAAATCATGTTAACAACTCAATACAAGAACATAGATTAGGGTTCATCCCTTAAATACAATTAAAATTATATAAGCAACAACATTATTATAGTATAATGCAAAGAATAAGGAAGCACTTCACTCATAGACAATATCCTGAGCTTATTCTTCCTTGGATTTCCTTCAACAACCTCTTTTTCATCTCCTTTCTTCTCCATGATCTTCTTTTCCTTGGTGAATCTTTTGAGCTCCCAAAGGATCTCCTGGTTGCTAGCCAACCAAGGATGTGATTCTAGGGCTTATAACAGTGTAAATATAGTGTACAATGAGAATGATTCACAAAAATCGCAGAAAAATGTGCATCCACGTGTTTCTATAGCAAGTGGGCAACCCAGGGAATTTGAAACTTCCCTGGGGTACCAAGTTTTTACTTGGTGATCAGTAACATGTACTATTTAATTTTATTAATCAAAATTTTGGTCCTAGGTGGCCTAGGGAAGTAGGCTGCCACTTCCTGTGTGGCGTCTTCATTCTTCTTCCATTTTTGCTCCAATTTTCTTCCTTTCTTCATTTTAATCTTCAATTGGTCTTTTCTATATTTTCTACAAAAAAAAAAAAAAAAAGATGATGAGAATAGTGTGGTGGGTGGTGATTCAACAAGAGTGTACTACAATTAAAGCACAAAAATACTAGAAAATATGTATGTGACGAGCCCTTATCAACTATATTTATTTCCTTGTGTAGCAAATGAAATTAATTTGGCAAATCCTAAGTGTTTGTGCATGATTTAGGAAGAAAGTTTTACCATCCTCCTTTGGTCTTGATCACCTTCTCATTGACTTGTGATAAATTTTAGTCTTATATAAGCTAAGTTCTAATTACCTAAAATCCAAATAAAGAAACCTTAAGTTACATTTGAGGGGAGTTACATGAGAAGAGAAGTAACACAAGAAAAATAGAGAAGGCCAGACACTGGCCCTATTTAATTCAAAACCACAGTGATAAAATTCATGAACAATTTAATTGGGTCCATAATCCATAACCAAACCACCATGCTAATTTTACGCTCAAAATAAAATTAAACATAGGAAATAAATTCAAAAATCATAATTTTGAAAAAATAAAATAAATTCTAAATTTAATATTTTAGAAAATATATTAATTGCTAAAATCATATTTTAGGAATTAAAATAACATATAATCTATAATCAATACTTTAGAAAATATATTAATTTCCAAAATCAAATTTTAGGAATTAAAATAATATAAATCTAAAATCAATATTTTGGAAAACATAATAATTTCAAAAATTAAAATTTTGAAATATTAACTTCTTTAGTCCCAAAACCAGCTTTTGGGAGAAACTTAGGGTGCTTTTGAAAATTAAGCTTGTGGGTCTTCTGCGAAAATGAAAAGTTGGAAACGAAAACCCTTTTGTAAAAAAAAATTTATAACCATGCTTGGCTTTTAATATTCCAGCCGCGGTTCATGAATTGTTTCTACCCAAGCCATTTGCGGCTTACCAGAAGCTAGCCGTGAGTTGGATAGAAATTGTGCCTAAGCCGCGGCTAGCTTCTAGTCGGCTTGGGCAAAATTTCCTTTTTTTCTCAATATTTTCTACAATTTTCAAGTTGTCTTCTCTAGTGATTATGGAAGACAATTCATCTATTAAATGCTAAAGAAAAATGATCTTTTAACTCTTGTTTTATTCTCTACTGAACAAAAATTCTATTTTCTGAAAATAAAACTAAAACTTGACAAAGAACAGTTTCTTCACAAAACAGATTCACAAAAATGGTTTCTTTTTTTTCTTCATAGAAAGTTAACATGAAACCTTTTAGAATTATTTTTTTTTCTAGGATCAACATATTACTATAATCATTACAGATGTGCTATCCATCAATCTATAGACTCATAAAATCAAAGTTTTCAAAAACTTGAAACTTGTGTATTCAAAATACAAAATGAGGACCCAAGTACACGAAGCAAAAGCAATTTCACAGAAGTAGTGACTCGTGTAAAACGATTTCATGGGAAAACAAAAACCATAAAAACACATATAATGAGGCTCTGACACTACTATAAATAAACTCGGTCATGCAATCAAATTACAAGGAAAAAATTAAATCGAGAAATCAATTCCCAGGATCACTCATATGCATTATTGCGAAGCAAAAAGGGTAAGAAAAATACCTTCATGCTTTGGCGCTTTCACTGCTATTCAAAAATTCTTCTCACTTGATGGCGCGATCCCAGTAATCGTTTGAACAAGTTGTCATTCGGTTACAACTACTGCAACTCAAGAGTAGAATTGCCTCCAATGATATTCCAGACATGCAGCACTCAATTCTGCCATGAAGAAGATGCTAGTATATTCATGGTGGCTACGATTTGTAAAAGAAGAAAAAGCACGAGATACTAGAAAACAATTTTCCTCTAATTCTATTATCCGATCACAGCACCACACATCTAAATATATACTTCGTGTTTGGTAACAGGAATGCTTAAAGAACAAGGATTCTTTAATTCCCAATTAGTATTGTATTTTTCCTAATTACAATATGGCCAACGAATTATAACTAATTATAATTCGACAATAACAACTTCTTCTTTTCTCAAATAACCCTATAATATTATCAAATAACATACCGAGTACATTATCCTTTATTGTGATGGCCTATTAGGTTTCTTGGTCTATTGATAATGAAATATGAATAAATCCAAACATTTTTAAGATTAATAATCCTTAATAATTACAATTAACTTATTAATTCTAATTATGATTGATTTGTTAATTCACTAATTAATAAATTCATATTCAGCAAATCATAAGATGTATCTAGCAATAAATCATAACCACCCAAAAGTCTAGAAAGTTAAGTAGTTTGACACGAACTTTTCAATAGAAAACAACAGTACAATAAACTCCTTTCACCATATAATATCTTATTCAGTTTAGAGTATAGGATTAGTGCCAACTCTCTCTAGAATATTAATTAATTCTGGTCTAAATATTTTAGTACTTGTTCCCGGAATCTATTACTGATCATGTGTCTCAATTGGAAGTATTTCTAATGTACAATCACCTTGGCCAAGGACTTCTCGAGTAGTAATTCCTACAAGTGGCCATGAAATATTCACCCCTAATATTAGGAGTGGTGAATCCTTTATTGATCCTCTCAACTACTTTCGTTTACTTCACGTTGTACCCAATATCCATCCCATAGGCAGTCTTGTCAAGACTCTAGAGATTGGAATCAAAATATAACTCTTAGTAAACAAAGTACCTTAGAGATCTCAAGTCCAATGATGCTTGAACATTTACTATGATAAGATTCTATCACTGGCACTAAATAGTTATCCATGTAATTATCTCATAGCTAGGTCATCGATATACTTATTCTAGTAACAAGCATCCACATGTTAACTTTGAGTATCACTATACTCACTGATGTGAGAACCACCACCTGATCAAATAAGGAAATATAACATATGCTAGTCTTAATGCATTAATGATATCCCATCTTATTAATACTATGACTAGGTATAATTTAAGTACGAACACTATCCAGTGTAGTAGGAACCTCACATCATAATTTTCTTACCATAGTGTTGAACTTGATATTTTATCTAACAGTTATATTCACACGTTAGTATAAATAAAACAAACTAAAAGATATAGAATTCCTTGTATTATTAAATAAATGTGCAACATACAATGTACATGTGAGTCTCTCTAGGCCATAACACTAATAGCTTATTCTATTATCTTCCATCTTAGGGAGCTATTTGTGTTAGTGATATTCCCTAGAGGCAATCATATGTATTCTATATATTGTGCATTTATTGAATAAAAGAAGGCATTCTTTATCTTCCAATTTATTTTATTTATGCTTTCGTATAAAATAGCTGTTAGATAAAGTTCCAAGTGCAACTCTGTGTTAAGGAAATCATGATAGAGATCATGATATGAGGTGCCTACTATATTGGATAGTGTTCGTACTTAAATTATCCTTAGTCATAATATTAATAAGATAAGACGTCATTAATGCGTTAAGACTAGCACGTGAAATACTTTTTGATTTTATTGGGCGGTGTTTCTCATATCCGTGAGGATTGTGATACTCAAAGTTAATGCGTGGATGCTTTTTACTTGAACAAGTACATTGGATGATCTAATTATGAGATAATCACATGAATAATTATTTAGTGCCAGTTATAGAATCTCGTTATAGCAAAACGTGCAAGTATCCTTACACTTAAGATCTCCAAGGTACTTTGTTTGCTAAGCATTATACTTTGATTCTAATATTTGGAGTCAGATCAAGGGCCATTTATAAGATAGATATTGGGTACAATGTGAAGTAAACGAAAGTAGTTAAGAGGATTAATAAAGAATTCACCACTCCTAATAGTAGGGGTGAATCTCCCACGGCCACTTGTACGAATCACTACTTAAAAAGTCCTTAGCCAAGGTGATTGTGCATAGAAAATAGTTTCAATTGATACTTATGTTGAGTAGTGTATTCTAGGAACAAGAACTAAAATATTCGGGCCAAAATTACTTAATATTCTAGAGGGAGTTGTCACTAATTCTATACTCCAAACCGAATGAGATATTGCATGGTAATAAGAGATTATTGCACTATTGTTTGCTATTGAAATGTTCATGTCAAGCCATTTGACTTTCTAGACTTTTAGGTGGTGATGATGTGTTACTAGATACTGCTCATGATCTGTTGAATATGAATTTATTAATTACAGAATTAATAAATCAATTGCTTTTAGAATTAATAAGTTAATTTTAATTATGATGGTTTATTAATCCTAAAGATGTTTTGGATTAATTCATATTTCGCTACCAATAGACCAGGAAACCTAATAGGTCACACAAAATAGAGAATTAATGACTTGAAATATTATTTGATAACATAACAGGGTTAATTGCGAGAACAAGAAGTTTCTATGGTCAAATTATAAATACTTATAATTTATGGGCCAAAACATAATTATAAGAACTTATGGGTTCTGATCATAATTATGAAATACTAAATTGTTTAGGATTCTAGAAAATGCATGGTGTTTTATTAGAAAGCATTATCTACAGTTTTGACGTGGGATTTTTTATCTTACACAGAAACAGAAAAACACAGTTGTGTTCTTTTTTCTTCTTCCCAAAAACCATAGCTACATACTATTTCTTGCTAGAACTAGAATTAGGTGGATCTTGTCTTTGAATCCTTATACGGATTACTTCTAGAAGGATCCCTACACTTTGACTCTAGTGGCTTGTCTTGGATGATTGGGGTAAGACTTGTTTCGAACAAGCGATAGACATGTGCTGGATCGCGCCCTCAGAGTAGCATAGGAGAAGGAAATTTTGAAACTATAGTAATGACACTGAGAGGTATCATTCTTCTTTTTTCCTTGCATCCATTCTTTGCATATAAGTGATCTTCAGGAGGTTTTGTCGATTTTATTTTCGCTGTGCAATCTGATTGCATGGCCGAGTAAACTAACAGTGGTATTAGACCACCTTATATGCGATTTTGTGGATGCTTATGATTGATAAAATTGTTTCATATTATGTTGTTTCTGTGATTGCATGAAAGTTGTTTCATTGGTTCTATTCGGGTCTTTGTTGTGCGTCTTGAATGCACAAGTTCTTGGATTTTGAATAAACTATTTTGTAGGTTGTGTTTTGAAGTGTGCAGTTCCTATAATGGTTATAGTGAGAAATTTAGAAAGAATTTTTCAAAGAAAAAGGTTTTGTAGAATGCTTACTGACATTATTTTAATAGAAAGATGTTTCTGTTTATTCATTTTCAACAAAGAAGAAGTTCTTCAATCATTTTAATTCTTAAGAACAGAAAGTCTGTTCATAAGATAACAAAAAACGAATGTTGAAAAGTTGTGGTTATCCCAGAAAATTTATTTTGTAGATAATTTTGCGACATAAGAAAAATTATTTTCCAAACAATTATGCGAACAAGAAAAATGTTTCTATTAATTGGCCTCTGCAAAAAATTGTTCTTTGTTTTGGTAGTTTCTGTTTCCAATTGAACAGAGACTGAAGGTATTATTTTCTTTACATTGAACGGAGGAGTAGTCTTCTATAAAATGCGGGAGAAGATGACTAGAATTTTGCTAGAAAAAAAAAAGAAAATAAATTTAGCCCAAGCCGTCAGCGGCTCACAGGACGCCAAGTTGCGGCTTGAGGTACAAACCACCTAAGCTGCAACTGGCTCCTCTTGAGCAACGACTGGACTTGGGATTGTTTACTTCCAATGAATAGAAAGCATATGCAATGCGTCCTATGGATGCAACTCTACTATGTATAAAAAAAAAAAAAATCTTTTGTTTTGTTTTCTGTTTTCGATACTTCATTAATAGCCCACGGTTTTCTTTTTCCTACTATTGACTACCTGAATTTTCCCAAAATTTCACTTTGGGACTAACAGAATTAGTTCCCAAAATTTAATTTTACAGATTAATATATTTCTAGAATATTTATTTTACATTATATATTATTTAATTCGTAAAATATGATTTTAGCAATTAATATATTTTCTAAAATATTAATTTTAGATTATATATTATTTTGATTCCTAAAAAATGACATTAGGAATTAATATATTTTCTAAAATATTAATTTTAGAAGTGATTTGGAAGGGAGAATCTCATTGGTTGAGGGATGGAAAAATTAATTTTCTCTTCAGGCGTGCTGCCCCCCTTAACCCCTACCTGCTGACCGATCAGTGGGACAATCGGGTTTTTCCAGAAAAAGGGACCCAAAAGTTTTTCTGAAAATTTGATTTTGTGACTAACTATTTTATTTTTCCAGTAGAATAATTTTGAACATTTATATTTTATATATAGTTATCTGGAAATTTTAAAAAATTGATTTTGGAAACTTTTGTAAATTTCAAAAGTTTGAATTTCTAAATTAATATATATATACATATATATATATATATTCTAAAATTCTAATTTTAGATTTTATTTTTCAAAATAGTGATTTTGGAATTGTATGCTATATATATATATATATTTTTTTTTTTTCTTACTGTGTTTTGAGCATGATATTAGCATGGTAGATGGTTATGGACTAAGACGAAATATATCTGTTCATGCATTATTTATACTTTTGGTTTTAATTAAATAAGGCATGCGTGTCCTGCCTTCTCTATTATTCATGTGTAATTTTTCTTCTCATCCAAAATCCCCTCGAATGTAACTCGAGGTTTCTTTACTTAGGAAATTTATGTAACTAGATTGCATAGGTTAGATAGAGTTAGAAAACTTATTTACAAGACAATGGAGACGACGACCAAAATGAGGCGAGAGGGTAAGACCTTCTACGTATATCAAGCATGAACACATAGAGTTGACCATAATAATTTCCTTCGTGACTTAAGGAAATTAATTTAGGAAAAGTCCATAACTATAGCACGTAATTTTTTTTATGCTATGTATATATGATGATATTATGCATGCTATGTATAGGACTAGCAATATAAACAAATCCCTCAAAACAATATTAAATCTAAAGCCTTCCGTTAATATAGCAAGAACGAGAGTTCTTTTTCGAGATTAGGTTGTTGGGCATACCCGAGCTTATTCGACATTAAGCCTGTTCAAGCTTTGGAATGTGATTACAGATTAATGGGCTGGATTTAACTAATATATTTAACTCGGTTGGGCATGTGAAACCCCAATTAAAACCAACCCTAGAGTAAGGGGGTTGGGATACATATCATATTTTCTTGCATCTATAAATATATTTTTGTATGACTTTATGTGCTTTGGATATGTGATTTATAGTCTAGAAGGCTTAATTATGCTTATTGAGTCAGAAGGGCAAAATGGTAATTTTGCTTGAGGTGGAAATAGGGAGATAGCTTGAGGATTAAATAGGAAAAATATTTGGGAGAGAAAATAAGAACAAGAGTTGTTGTGGTTTACTGGTTTGAGCTTTGGAATAAATTCTTGAGGTCTTGAGTTCAAATTCCATCATTGAGTTTTAGCATGATTAAATTTTATTTTAGATAGGTAGGCTATTTTCAGCCCTTGCATGCCTTAGGGAGGAGTAGGAATGTTGTCCTAGGGGAGACATGAAAGGAATGTCCTAATTCTACTCTTGTACCCTACAAAAATTCCTAAGGGATTCATACCCTTTTTGTTCTCTAGTTTAACTTAATTCTTGATCAAATAAGTTGCTTAATTTATCTAAGCCATTTTATTTATAGAAAATTCCAGCAAGGTTCTGTGATCTTGAAGCTTCGAAAGTGCCTCTTGGAGGATGGAATTTTAACTAAAAATGGGGAAGAGTTATGGAAGGTTCCCCAGAGAATTAATCTCCATGGTTGAACCTTCAAACTCCAACCTATGTGTATTCGTCCTCTTCATATAGTAATTTGGAAACTTTTTCCAGCTTCTTGATCAGTCCAATTGTCAAAATCTTCAGCCATCTTTCCCTCTCAAATACTGCCACAAAAATAACCAATTTACTCAGCTTGAAGACTAAAAACTTTGGCCAAAATTCGGATTGCACAAAGTTGTGCAAACTAGAGAAAAATTCCGGGCAGAATTCGTAGCTTAATAGTCCAAGCTGTTTCTTCTAGACTTCAAACTAGTATTTCATCTCTAACTTTCCTCCATAAAGAAGGCTGAAAACCAACCTTACAGTACCCTCCAATACCCCTTCAAACCTGCTGCAAATCGGCTGGAGCATGGCAGAAAAAACTGCACGAAATTTCCAGCAAAACCTTAGAGCAAGCAACCAGAAATTCCAACATTGTTTCCACCTCACCCTTATCTGAAATTCACACCATTTTTATGTAAAACCAATTAGTCAGCCATGGACTGAACTTCATCATCTCCACCATTGTTCTGCACAAAAAGAGCTCCATGGCTACCCCTTGAATCATTCCATCAATCACTGCAATTAGGCCTTCAATTAGAGTCCAAAATTCTAGCAAATTATTTCATCAAACTTCCATGGATTAAGCCTCAATCATCTAGAAAATTCCCTCACCATTGCAATCCATAATTTGGCCACCCTAAAGCTCATTCAAACAACATTCATCTCAACAAAATTCCAGCCAAACCAGTCGACCATTGAAGCTCAAAAGACCTCTTTCAACCAAGATATTCTTACCATATTTGCTACCATAATTCACTCCCTAAATTACTCCTTTTGAATTTCAAAGAACCAGATTTCCTTTTTCTCCCAAATCTGAAAATTCAATCACCAAAATTCTCCAATCCATTCGCCCACCCTTTCCAAGTAAAATTTCGGCCAACTTTCCTCCATGCTCTCCATTCTCTCCAAACCTCCAAGAACACACACCACCATTCTCCAAGCCTAAGACCACTCTAAACCCCTTCAATCTTCTCCAAAAATTGCAGATCACATCTACTCACCCTCTTGAATCCATTTCTGCAATTTATAACATCAAACACTGAAATCAAGGTTCCACTTTCAGATCAAAAACCAGAATTTTCTTGAAGGCTCAAGAACACTCTCAAGGTAAACATGATCCATTATCTCTGTCTTCTTTCCTCTTTAACCTTTAATGAAATAAACTAATAAACTCTCTCTTTTCTCTCTCTCTCTCTCTCTCTCTCTCTCTCTCTCGGCCGAAATGGTTACTCCAACCATGGCCATTTTTCTTCTTCCTCCTTGGACGGATCAAGCCTTTCAAGTGTGAGGATTCTCTTGAAATGTCTTCAAGGTAGTCATCATTCAAGTAAGCCTCTTCAATCTTCTCTTTAGATTCTAGATTCATATCTTTTAGATGTTGTTGGAAAAGGATGGATTATGTTTGGAGATTGAGCATGTGTTTATATGATGGAGTTGAGATTGAAGTATGAGGATGAATGTGTTTATATGATGGAGTTGGGATTGATGCATGAGGATGATTTGTCTTGGTTGAATTTTATGATGTTTTAGGGTTTGTTGCATGCCTTCATGTCGTGAGTAGTATGAATGATTAAGCATGATAGATATTATGTCACCTTTGGTGAATAGGGTTTTTTGTTCTTGTATCCTTGTAGAAGCCATGAAAATGATTATGTTTAGTGGACTTTGGATCATGTGTTGGTAGTTATGGATCTATGTTTTTATTCATGATTTGGATGGTTTGTTGATTAGTATAAAGTGTATGTTCATGGTTAGCAATAGGAATTATGATCATGACCTTGATGTTTCTAATCTATTTAAGTTAGCCAATTTTATTTCATTAATAAAAATTAATACTGTATTTTCTTTTGGAGATTTCAAAAATCCTAGGAAAATGTGGATTTGGATTGTTATATGAAATAATGATATTTTAACCAAAGAAATGATATCTTTTGTTAAAATTAAAGTATAAAAATATTATATATAATAATATTAAATAAAGCATTTTATATAAATAATCATAATAGACAAAATATTAACCTTGTAAGTCATATGTTCATAAATACTAATAAAATTTATTTATTATCTTTTAATCAAAACATATTACAATTTACTTATTATTAATTTTATTTACCAATTATTTTCTAACCATTAATTATTAATATATTATTATTTTAAATAATATCATCTAGGGCCTAGGACCCTTCATCAAATAAACCTTCATTTATTTATAACATGATTTAGACCTACAACTTATTAGAAACTATTTCACAAACCCTAGTTATTTTATTATCAAGCTAGATTTATTTTATAAAATTCTTTTTATCGTCTAGCCTTAAAGTTTGGGACACTAGGGTCATGATTGTAGTAAGTTGAGCTAGGATTATTTGTGAAGGCAAATTTTAGCTTGAGTTTAATTATGGCTTCTGTTTACCCAGGCGGGGATAGGTAAGCTTTTGGAGATCTTTTGATTTATCTCGAGCAAAGGATCAGGTAAACTCCTGCATAAAACTTGTTTGTTGTAAAAGGTTATTATGGTAAGCTAAATACGAAGTATGTGAACACTGATTTGGTAAAGGCAATTAAGGACTATTTATTTACTTGTTTCAGTCAAACCAATTATTTGAAAATCAACAAGCAGTTTTACTCAAACACCAAATTATTTCTAAAACAAATTTTGACATGGACTTTAGAAACCCTTGATTGCTATTTTCAAGTAAAGCTATGTTTTATCAGTTTTCTCCCAAGTGGGATAAACTACGTTGAGTACTCAATAAGGGTAGGCTAGTAGTATTTGTTTTGAAGAGCAAGAGTAAGTCGTCTGGCAGGAGGCTACGTCCAGAAGATGAACTCAACTTGAAAAAGAGATAGTACAAGTTAGTCATGCCGGTTTGAGCTAGCAAGTTTCAGTCATGTGGACTGTGTGTTGCCGGAGTAGATAATTGGTTTTGTTTGGGTGTAAAGAAGGAGGAGTATCTTACCCGGTAGGACAATCACCTACCTTTTGGCAGTCTGCATAAAATGTGGCATTCTGATTGTTGTATGGTTATAGGGCCCAACGTGTGGTAACCCTTAGCCGCCATTTTGATTGGTTGATTTTATTGTACATGTATGGTTGGAAAAGCCAAAACGCCACTCTTGATTTTTAACATTGTTTATTGCTTGCCAGTATTTTTTCTTATGAAGGTCTTACCCCTTGCATACATGAACTGCTTTCACTGAACACGCAAAGCATATACGGACTTACTGAGATTTTTTTTTATCTCATCACCTTTTTGCCATGTTTTCAGGTCGGTCCTGCTGTGGAGATGAGTAGATAGTTTGTTGCTTGCGTTGAAGGCCTTGTGTTATTTTCTTTATGTATTGCTTTGAGAGGCGAGAGTATTCAATGTATTTGTGGATTTGTCTTGAATTCTTGGGTTGTAATAAATTTTAATTTTAAAATATTATTTTATTTTTGTTTGTGTGACCTAGTTATAAAGACCCCTTGTCCTTTGGACAGAGTGACAATCCCTGGCCCTGTTGGGCCTAGGTGGTGGGGTGTTACAGGGTATACCCAAGCATAATGAATATTAGAGGCTAAGTTAGGGTAGCACTAAATGCATTACGATTAAAAGATGTTAATCATCCAATGAGCTGGTTGTTATATTCGATGTAATTAGTATTAGATACATACCATTGAACTTAAGAGTGATTTGTTGGGCATACCCAAGGTCATTCTTAAGGAATTTAGATACTGGTCCACTAGGACAGCTTCTAATGGGCTTTCCCAAATCAATAGTGAGGGCGATTGGATTTGAGTAAAATAGTGGAATAAAAAATGCTCTTAATTAAAGACCTAATTATTTGCATTACATATTCATAAACATTACGCTAATTTTTCTCTCTTTACATCCAGGTCATCTACATCAAGACAACAAACTTAAACTTACGTAGCATTTTGGAAATGAATAAAATTACTAAGTTAAATTTTCTAGATTGGTATAGAAACTTGAGAATTGTTCTCAAGTCAGAAATGTTACTCTACGTGCTAGAGGCTCCTATTCTGCCACTACCAACTCTAAATGATCATGCTGTCCACAAAAAGCATAAAGAGGACAGTGACATAGCATTTTGTGTGATGTTGGCGTCAATGACCCTTGAATTGCAAAAACAGCATAAGTATATGGATGCCTACTCGATCATTTTACGTCCTTGAGAGTTGTTTGATGCTCAAGCCAGAACAGAGAGATATGAGATCTCAAAACGAAAATTCCGTTATAGAATGATAGATGGTCCATCTATGGCCATTAATAGGCTAAAGATACTGGGCTTAATTGAGAGGCTCGGGTCTCTTGGGTTTGTGATGGACAATCAATTAAGTATTGACTTAATTCTGTAATCTTTGTCGAGTAATTTTTCACAATTTGTGATTAACTACTAGATGAATAAGATTAAGTCTGCTATACCCGAGTTGATCAATCTTCTCAAGACTACAGAATCCTCTATGAAGAATGAATCCAATGCAGTCATGTTGGTAGAATCTTCCTCTTCTAAGAAGAAAGTTTCTAAGAAGAAGAAAAAGGCTCCTATTTAGCACAGCGGTGGTGTGAATAAGAAAGAGGCAGCAGCCAAAGGCCCATGCCATCACTGTGGAAAGATGGGCCGATGCGTAAATTTTGGGTGAATAAAAATCATTAAATTTAAATTCATCCTTTAGTCAAGTTTTAATTAAAACATTAATCCCAAAATACACATAGAGTACGTATTCTCATTGCAAGGATAGTATAGGAATTAATGAGTATCAATCGTCAAAGCAACAAGTAAATACTAGTCACTTTTCATTCATTTTCTAATTGGCCTAATAAAGTGATAAGTTAGTAAAAAGAAAAATAAAGAAATATGTACAACTCAATGATATAGGAATATGAAATTTAGACACTATCCTAGAATACATGACAATGAATCATTTTACAACTTTCTTGATTAATTATCATCCTAGTATCATGAAGGAATATAAAGTAAATTTCAATTGTTTCTTAAGTTATACATCCACTTATATAGATTCCACTTTTCCCCAATCCATGTAATCACTATTTCTTGACTAAATTAGCAGATTTCCCAATCAAACCAAAATAACCAAAAGCTGCATTAAGCTCAATTCCTCATAAATTATCCTAATATTGTAGGTGATAATAAATATGAAATTAGTCAATAACCCTATACACAAGACAAAATTAGCTAATCTTTGATTACTTTGATTTTTTTGTCTTTACTTCGTTTCCCAAGTCCATTAACAAATAACAAATTTGAACTCAATAAAATCAAATCAACTCCTAACATTTTTTCCCAAGTCATTTAGAAGCAAATCTAACTTCATTAACTCTTCTATAATTATAAGCAATCAAACACCAAGAATGATTAAAAATTGATCAAATAACTAATTTAGCACAAAAACTAAGAATTCCAAAATAATGTCAAATTACAATAAAAACATTGAATACATCATTATCCTAACAAAAGAAAATAAAGGTAAAAGAAAAAACTCATAGACAAGCCCTCATCTTCTATTTGGAAACCTTCTTGAATAATCCTCCTTGAATGATGAATCTCTCATTTTTGTAGTGATTAGAAGTTTTGATTCCTTGATTTACTACTTTTTCTTGTGTTTTCCTTGTCTTTATAAGTTCCCTTGATACCAAAATTCATGGCTTGAGAAGTCTTGGACTATTAGAATTCAAAAAAAAATACCAAAATCCTTTGGAAGATACCAAATTTGTGCACAAAATTCGAGCATTATAGATCAGACCTAGCGCCGGGTACCTTCGACCCACCTGGTGCCAAGTGCATTCTGGTTTCCTCCTGGACATTGCTCTATTTTACTCTATTTTTCCAAATTGGACTTGGCGCCTGGTGCACTAGCTGGACCTGGCGCCAAGTACATGCTAGAATTTTCTACCTTTTCCTCAAAATCCACTAAATTCTGCACAAATTTGTCAAAAACAATTTTCACTAGAAAAATGTTAAATAGGAAGGAATATACTTAGTTATTACATCAAAATATTTTCAAATTAACCTCAAATAATTAGAAAATTAGTGATGAATTTAGCCCCTATCACATTCCCCCGTACTTTAACCTGTGCTTGTCCTCAAGTAAAACACTTATGTCAAGAAAATAATCAAGAAAACACAAGCTTTTATCATTCCAAAATTTGAATTATAAAAAGGCTTATACCATCCTTCAAACTTTAGATAGAACCTTTGCCATTCATGCAACCATTTTAAAATAATTGCACTTTAAAGCACTTGATAAGACATAACAAAACTCTTGAAGTCAAATTAATCAAGTTTATACCTTAGTCTAAGAAAATTATTTCACCCTTCAAGTTAAAAACATAGAAAAAATGAATCATACAAGTCAAGTTATCTATCAATTGAAGAATTATAAATCCAAAAACTATGCCACATAAGTAGTGATTTAAGGAAAACACTCCATTTTTTCTCTCTTAATTTTCTAATGACTTAGGGAATTGATAGCCTCAAGCGCATAAATTTTTCTTCACACACCGTATTAGCCCCTTTTTTTAGTCATCACTCACCATTTTTTCCAACATCTTTCCTCTCTTTTTTTCTTTTTCTTTCGGGAATTAATAGACTCAAGAAAGTAGATTTTTCTTCACTATCCGTATTAGCCCCCATAATCAAGCAAAAACATTGTTCCGACCAACAACAATCAACTCATTTTTCACAATCTTCAACTCACAATCAATGTTTCTTTCCACTCAAAGACTTTTTTCACATTCCTTATCATAACTCAAAGCTAAGAAAAGTTTAAACCCGTAATATAAGAGTTAGTTAACAACTTTCCTCACATTCATTATATCCTCCATATTCAAACTAGATGAGTTAAATAATATACTCAAATATCCTTGCAGAAACAAGATTAATCCAAATTCTCAAGTCTTAAAAATATCCTATCCAATAAACTAATTTCATAGAAATCCACCAAATGAATGATAAACTCGTATCCAAGTAAGAAAGAGAATTACAATCTTGCTAAACAATGAAAAACCACAAAAATTTTAGCACCATGTACATAACGGATATGGAAAATATCTTCAATGCTAAACTTTTTCCCAACACTTAAACGGGACATTGTCCTCAATGGTAAAAAATATAACAATAGAAGTAAAGCCAAAAGACCAAAATAAATAAAGGGAAAGAATAGAGAAAAAAAAAATACTTCCATTGTGAATTAGTTCCAACACGTGTTAATCTACCACAAGAAGTCATGAGAGAAGTGTACCTAATGTAAAAAAAACAAAACATAAATATAAAACATAAATCTAGAAAAAAAAAGAAAAATAAAGGCAAAGACAATGAAAACTAAGAAAGGTCATTAAAATTCTAAGAAAAGAAATAAAAGAAAAATGACAGAAAATAAAATAAAATACGAGTTAGCAATGAGTAAATCAAGAGTCCTCAAACTCATCATCATTGTCATTATCATTATTGTCAGGATCGCAAGCTACTCTACTATTGGATGCACCGGTGGATTGCTGGATTAAATTCGCCAATTTCCATTCATGGACATCCTGATGGCGATGGAGGTCAGCAATTAAATTTCACAGCTGGAGGAGGATAGTTATTTGGCTCTCCAATTAGGCCTATACTTGTGCTTCGAAATCAATAGTAGAATGAGAACTACTGGCATGACTGTGAGGTCGAGTAGGCTGCTCTTCCGACTCATCCCCATTATGGAGAAGTTCCACCATCCCCAGATGCTGGACCTCATAAGGCTTCTTCCACCTCTACTCTCTCTCATCATAACGATAGCTGCACTGAACCAAAGTTTGCTCAGTCAGTAAGTCCCAGTCAGTGGTCGGCTCACTGAGCTCTCCATCTAAAATCACTCCAAAGTTTTGTAGAATATGCATAATGACCAAGGAAAATTTGAGGGCTTTGGCTGAGATGCGAGAGGAAACTACCTTTCGCATAGAATAAATAATAATAGGAGTAAGGGGGATAGGCTCACTTCCCATCATCTTATCAAGAATGTAAAACATCAAGAACCCTAGACTCATTGAAATCACTAGCCTTAGGATAAACATTAAAAGAGAAAATGTAGATTAGGGCATGCAACTGAGCCTCAAGATCATTATTGGAGTGGTAGCGATACTGACATATCTGCCCTTTCCTCCACATCTGCAAGCTTGTCCTCAAACCACTCACACCCCAAGTAAGACCAAAAATAATCTTTTGATTATTATGGTCTACAGCTATCCATGGACCATCATCAAGTACACCCAAGATTCTTGCTAGTCTAGCCCTATCAAACTCAATTTCCACCCCCTCAACTATAGTAGAAATGACTTGGAGGTTGGGTTTTTTTTTAATCTTGCATGATGGCACAAAACTCTTTTACCCTCACAGGACAACAAGCACCTTCAAGTTTGATGATATGCACCTACCCCAATTGCCTAAACATAGTAGAAAGCTGTAAAGAATTATCAAATGAAGGCTTATACATCTTTTCTAATATGATTTTGTTATTTTGGTGACTTTGGTACCATATTTGACATCCAGGATCACAAAATAGTATAAGCTGGGTAGGTAGGAGATCAAAATATGGTGTAGATGAAGATAAAGCTCCATCTCTCTTGGTCCCAAGTGCCATTCCCTTAGGTCTCCTAGACATGATGAAGATGTGATGATGGACAAAGGTAGGATAAAGGAAGAAAGAAAGAACACCCTCAAGATCAATCCTTACTATACAATCAAACACAACCCTTAATCTTCTCACAAATGCATCACCCACTCAACAAAACCACCACCTCAATATACTACAAAACACAACACCAACTCCACTAACAACAACTACAAAAAAAGACAGCTAATGTCCAATCCCAAACACAACATCAATGCCCATAATCAAATTAGCACCTCCATTCATGTCATAATGTAAAGCTCATAATCATAAAAGCAAGTTAAACATGAACAAGTATCTCTTAATCTATGAAGAACATGCTTTGGTAGGCACAAAATTACACACATTAGAGGCATGCTCAGTATTAACCAAAAAGATGTAAGAAATGAATTTCATCAATCAAATATTATTGTTATTCATATATCCATGCTAACTAAGCCTGAAAGAAAGGAAAATTTTCATCCAATCCATCAAACTAAGAAAAATGGGAATTTTCAGACCATAATTCACTTGAAAATATCCAACAATCAATATGAAAAATTGAATCAGAGAAAATGCAAAAAAAAAAAAAAAAAAATCATACACCACAATGATCTCTATTGCATGGGACAATGATCTTATGCAAAAAGATTGAAGAAATTGTGCATCAAGTGGATAGATTGGAAAATAGGTTTTATGAAGAAAGATTGGAATTTTCTTATTTTTAATCCAAAACTTCAAGAACAAAGCAATGATTTTGTGTTTGGAGGCATAGAAATTGACCTGGAAGTGTTTTAAAGTTGGAACCGACCAGGGGTTGAGAGAAAAAACCGAGAGAGATGAGTGTTGTTTGAAGAAATGGCCAAATTTGGCTGGGGTTGGGCTTTTTGAAAATAGGACCTGGTGCTAGGTCCAAGTCTAGGCCTAGTGCCAGGTCTAAGCTGTCTTGATGCTTTGTTTTAGCTGTGCTGGCCCGGCGCCAAGGCCACAGTTCTTGCTCAGTGCCAGGTCAACATTGGCTGACCAAATACATTTTTTTAAATAACTAATTAATGAAAACAACAACAATTTAAAACACAAAATTATGAAGAACATTCATCATAGAAAATTAAAAGAACAAAAAATTGAATGAAAGCACGCAAAAATAAAATAGATGTCTCAAAAACCAAGGAAATAAAAATAATCTTTTTTCCACGGACTTGGTCACGTGGATTGGTCTTAGTTTGTCTCAGAAGAGCTTTCGATTGATGATCTCTAAGGAGATTGGTCAGTTATCTGATTTGATTCTCTAGGTTGCATGTGGATGCCTCCAAATTTCTCGTGGTTGCATCCACTCCTTGAAACTGTGTTTCTGTACCATTTCCCAATTGGTTAACCAAATCCTTTAACAACGTCTTAGGCGGTGGTGTATTGTAAGGAATGGGAGGTTGAGTCCTTTTATTCCCAAAATTAGAAGAAATCTACCCAAGTTGGTTTTGATTGTTCCTTTAAAAATTAGGATGGTTTCTCCAACCAGGATTATAAGTGACACTATAAGGATTGTTACCATGTCTTCCATTGCCCTCAATCGCAGCTTGTTCTAATGCCTCTTGTTATGACCCCATGCTTTGGCACTCATAGTTTGGTTGCCCTTCCCCACAGAAATCACAATTAACATATATTACCTATCCTTGGGAAGGAGACATCACTATTTACTCCATCTTTTGTGTCAGTACCTCCACTTCAGCCTCCAAAGCTGCCATTGCAACCACTTTGTGCACTCCATGAATACAAGCTTTTGATCTTGCACTACCCCATGCATAGTTATTTGTTGTAAGATTTTCAATCAAATCAAACACCACCTCAAGGGTCTTAGAATTAATGGAACCTCCTGCAGCTGCATCAACCAGTTACCTTATTGCAAAGCTTAAGACACTACGAAAGATTTGCATTTGCATACCTAGCTTAAACCTATGATTAGGACACTTTCTAAGCATCTCCTTAAACATCTCCCAATACTCATAGAGATTTTCAAATTATAAATATTGGAAGGCGAAAATATCGATCCTAAGCTTTCATGTTCTTGTGGGAAAATATTTTGCTAAAAATTTTTCAACTAAAACATTTCAAGTGGAAATAGATCTGGCTGGCAAAGACTTTAAGTGGATTTTACTTTATCTCTCAAAGAAAAAGTAAAAATTCTTAGTTTGATAGCATCTTCAGAAACCCCATTCATCTTAAATATGTCACAAATTTCTTAAAAGCTCACAAGGTTGCCATTAGGATATTTCTCAGGTAGCCCATCAAATTACACTATGTTCTAAATCATTTGGATGATATTGGGCTTAGTTTTGAAGTTATTGGCTTCTATCCTAGGTCTCGTAGAACTCAAGCCTGTACCTGAGTTTGCAGGCTTTACAAAATCATCCATAGTCCTCCCATTATTTACACCATTACTACCATGTTAGGTTGGTTAACCTCCATATCATCTCTTAATGCGTGTTTTTTAGTGTAGAAAATATTACCCACAAATTACACAATTAATCAAGTTTTAATTAAAATATCAACCACTAAAACCAAACATATGGGTAGGTATACCCATCGCATAGCATAGAGAATAGCAGGTATTGAATCTACGAGAACTTAGACTCCCACCTTACTTCACACACATCTTTATAGTTTAGCCAATAAAATAAGAAGAGAGTAAAAATGAAAATAAATAAAGATAAAAACAGATATAACTCAAGGATGCAATTACATGTAACTAGACAATTATCTTGAAAATACAATATTGAATTACTTAGTTATCATCACAATCAATTGTCGTCTTGGCATCATGAAGGAATATAGAGATAAAATTCCACTTCGTTTGTAAATCTATGGAATCACTATATTTTGATTCATATTAATAGATTTGTCAATCAAGCTAACATAACCAAAACATGCATAAAGCTCATCACTATATTTTTATTCAATTGGCAGATTTTTCAATCATGCCATCGTAACCAAAATATACATGAATCTCAATTCCTTAAAAATATGAAATTAGCTAATAATCCTTTGTCAAAGCAAAATCAACTTTATCTTTGATCACTTAGTCATAAAATCCCAACTTTTTCGTTCAAGTCTAGTAAGATTTGACAATTATGAAATCAATGTAATGAAACTCCAAACTGTTGAGATGTATGCCCTCTTAGACTAGATTTCTGATATAAAAAAATTGAATGTTTTAATAAAAGAATTTATTTTCAGAAATTATTTGTAAATTTACAATTTTATTTGTGCACAATTATGTTTGGAAAAGACCCATTGTATTTAGGTAAGTGGTCCATGTGAATAGAGGTCTTTCATAGTAAGGTATGGATTACGAGGTATTTAACACATAAACTTTTGTTCTTAATCGATTGATGAGAATGAGAATCTTATCATGTCTAGGTTATTATGTTATAAATTCTAAATGGGGAATGGCTTACCTTTAGCTAGTGAGTAGTCCACTCACTTCATGACATAAGTATATTTTGAATACGTAGAACAAGACCTGTAATAGTGGTTTGAAAAGGTACTATATGGTACAAACCTAGACTACTACCGCTACAAGGTGGACTAGTACTCTACGACTTGAGTATGAGTTGGTGGTCTGACGAAGCTGGAAGCATATACTTTGATATGTAATAGCTGAGGTTCTATCGTAGGGCCAATATACTTTCATGTTGGGTATGTGTGACTAGTTAGTTAAGATAGACCGGTATAAGATAGTTTCTATTCTATATTGCCCCTTATGGTCGTTTGAATGATCTAAATATCCAAGGCCCTGGGAAATATGACTTCGATGTTTGCTTTAGGGTAGCTCCCTTGAAAAGCGGAAACATTCCAGGAAGTCGTGGATCATTGGACTAGAGGCTTAAGGATGGTAGATGTCATTTAAAGAGGTATTAGTACACTTCTTCCTCTCTAAATGTAGGGTGATGTATAGAGGGGTATTTTAGTTATTACACCTATAGATCATAGACTTTGCTAACGCAACACTGTCCTTGGGGTCAATATTTCCTTTTGGTGATATCAGGAAATATTTAAAATGTAAAATACAAATATTTATATGGCATGGGTATTTTGGTCATTTTAGTAGCCAAGGCGGTGTGTCTTTTGGTCCCCAGTATAGACCATGAGTCCTAATTAAATATTGGCTAAGGAATTGATCGTAAATTAAATGGAATTTATTTTATTTAAGTAGCATAATTTAATTATTGGGTTAGAATAAAATAAAGGTATATGGAGAGAAAGAATTAATTAAATTAGTTTAGTGGGTTAATTAATTATTCAGAGCTTTGGCCCAGTTTGAATAATTAGGGATTAACTTGAGACTAAACTGATTTAGGCTTATTTAATTAGACTAGTTTATTTGGGCTGAAAAAATTAATTATTTGTTGGGCCATTAAGTTGGTTCTAACTAGAATAATTAATTAAGCCCAAAAGATTAAAATAAGAGTCCAAAGGCCCAGTCTAGTTTAACCTAGGGTTTTATTTAGGTTAAACATGAGGATTGGAAATAACGTCGTTGTTACAGAACACACAATCTAAGAGATGGCTTCTTCTCTGTGGAAAAGGCCATGCGTCTCTCTCTCTCTCTCTCTCTCCCCCCAGAAAATTCCCTAGCCTGTTAGTTGTTCACCAAATGGTAGTTAGGCAGGCCATATACTGGAAGACCGAGAGTTCGGTGTTCCCATACATGCAAAGGTGGAGTAGGAGGATTGCAGGAATTGCACCAGAGGCTTCTACCAGCACACCTAACCCGGTTGCGCACGTTTCAGTCCAGCCACCTTTGAAAACCAGAAGGAGAGGTAAAAGCTTTAAAACCTCGGGATTGGGATAGGGCGCAACTAGCACCTGCTAGGGTTGCCGGCGCCGGCGCCGGCCCTGTCCTGGAATCCCTATTCTTATGTTTTTTCAGTTTTTTTATGTTCACTTCCATTGCGTGCCCTGTGTTTTTCCGCTTTTTGTGCCTTCAATTAGTATCAGAGCATGATGGTTTTGTGAAAATATAGGGAGCATGCATCTAGATGAATAAAAGTGGACACGTATGTGTGATTCAAATTGTGATCCTTCGCTGTTTATGGAATGGATAGATTCCCTGTTAAACCTCATGGGTGAAGGTATAGGAATCTGTAATTTACTGTTTTTCTTACTAAATCATGTAAGCCTAATTTTTATGGGTATAGGTGATTGTCGATTTTGGTTGATTTCATTGTATTCGGTTTGAAATCGGAGAGCTATCGAAGCCAGAAGTTGTGCAGAAAAACAGAGAAAATTCACAGAAAAAAAACTGTAGAAGAGATCTGGGTGGCCGAACCAGCGCCGACTATGGTCTGGAAGGCCGGTCCACACTATTTTCTTGTGGGTCCTAGTTCTGTGCAATGGGTGCAGTGGACCACAGTTCAGATGGGTGGCTGATCCAGTGCAGTGGGTACAGTGGACCAATGAATTTTTTAAAAATTTTTGCATGTTATTTTTCTTGCAATTTCTTTTGGTTTTGGGATCCACACTAGGCGAAGTTAATATTTTGCAATAGTTAATATTCAAGGAATATTTTTGCAAGAAAAATATTAGTAAGGGATTTTAGGATTAAACAAGACAATTAATTAATTAATTAATTAATGTGTTTAATTATATTATCTGGGTACTTAGGTTTAAAAATAGAAGAGCATGAAAATGTCTATTGTTTTCTAGTATGATATTTATTTTTATTACCTATGTGCACGTTTTCTCAAAGACCAAAGTCTTTGGGAATGTTTTTGACAAGGAAAATATTTTTCTACAAATTAAATAATTATTTTAGCTTGAACAAAAATTAATCCTTAGATAGTTTCTCAAAGAATTTAATCCTTGACATAGAAAATATATTGGATTTAGATATTTTTGTAAGGTTAAAATAGAAAGCCATTTTGTTTTAGCTTGGCATAAGAAAAATTGTTTTGTTAAATAAACTTGAGACCAAAGTCTAGAAAGTTTTAATTGAAAATTTTTTGAAATCATTAAGTTTTTAACTTAAATAAAATTAGTCCATGGGAAAAACTCTCAAAGGATATAAGCCTTAACATAGAGATTTTTATGGACTTAGACATTTTATTTTTGAGTTAAGGGAAAACTTAATGGAAAAGACTAAGTGGGAGAAGGGTTCCAACGGCCCCACGGCTTCCATCACGATCCTCAATAGAGATCGTGGGCCCCCTCGCGTCACCCTGGGAGTAAACCGTTATAGGATGGGGAAACCACAAGGATCTAGATCTAATGGAGAGATGTAATTAATAACCCGGGGTGCGTACTATGATCGGCTAGCCCCTTGTTGGAGGTCATAGTGTGAGGTATGTTCATAGGAAATGAGAGAAAACGGCCATCCCCTCGATGGAGTTATCTTCTAGATCATTATTTAGAAGGAAAATTAATTTATGGTAGTTAACACACTTAGCTTAAGAAACTGTTAATCTTCCCAAGAAGCTATGTCAATTTTCCTAAGAGCCAAATTGATTATTATCAGTTTTGATAATAAGGATAAAGTGCACATATTTCTTTTGTTTTCACAAACTGAATCTTTTTTCTTTTATTTTCCAATTTTTTTAGAAATTGTGGAAGGTTCTTTTAGTCCATTGGCTATTATTCTCCGAGAGAATAAGCTAACAGGACCAAACTATATGGACTGGAAAAGGAACTTGGCATAATACTCACAGCGGAAGAGTATAAGTATGTCCTTTATGAAACCTGCCCTATTATCGGGGAGGGTTCCACCGCCGAGGAGCGTGAGGCTGAGAAGGCATGGAAGAAGGCCGACAAGATGGCTCGTTGTTACATGTTGGCCTCCATGTCTAATGTGCTCCAATCTAAATATGAGCACATGACCACTGCGTATGACATAACCAAATCATTAGCCATGATGTTCGTGGATAAGAGCCGGCCCGCAAGGCAGGAGGCTCTTCGAACCATCATTAATACTAAGATGACTGAGGGAGCATCAGTCAGAGAGTATCTGCTCAAGATGATTGTTGCTTTCAAGGAGGCAAAAATCATAGGGGCTATCATTGACCCCGAGAGCCAAGTGGACATGGTTCTCGAATCTCTACTAGGTTCCTTTACTTAGTTCAAGTTGAACTATAACATGAACAAGTTGAACATGAGTTTGACTGAGTTGATGAAAGAGCTCCAGATGGCAGAGAAGGTCATGAAACCACAATCTAAGGCTATGATTGCTAAAGCCTCATCTTCTAGAAATTGGCCCAAGCCTTGAAAGTTCAAGAAGAAGAAGGGGAACGTAGTGGTCCAACCCAAGACCCAGCCCAAAGACAAACATAAGGGCAAGTGCTTCAAGTATAGACTGAAACGACACTAGAAAAAATAGTGTTCAGATCTTCAAGCTAAGAAAAACTCCACAGGTAATGTTTTCTATCTAGAGTCTATATCAATGGTTAGATCAACTTCCATTTGGATTGTTGATTCATGAGCCACTGATCACATCTATAACTCCTTGCAAGGGTTTAGAAAGATTAGAAGACTCCCGAAGGGCTAACATGGACTATGTATGAGAAATGGAGCACAAGTTTGTGCCCTTGCAGTGAGAGAGCTGGATGTTGTATTTTATTGTAAAAGAATAGTGGTTTTGAAAGATATTTTATATATACCTAGATTTAAACAGAATTTGATTTCGGTTACGAAACTAACAAATCAAGGATATTCTATATCTATCCATTCTGGTATTTCTATCAGTAGAGATGGAGAAATTTTACGTACTGGGCACATGTATGGGAATCTATTTTTCTTAAACCCTAGTAACAATCAATTAAAATAACGCTCGATCTAAACCTTTAACAAGGAAGAGAAAGACCAATGTCAATGACTCTTATATTTAGCATCTAAGGTTGGGGCATATCAACTTAACCAGGATTTAGAGGTTGATCTATGATGGGCCTTTGGACTCCTTGAGATTGGAAAATTGGCATTAGTGTGAGTCCTTCCTGATGGGAAAGATGACCAAAAGGTCATTTGCCCCTAAGGCGGATAGAGCCAAGGAGGTATTGAGTCTTGTTCACACTGATGTGTGTGGTCCCCTATCTACACTAGGTAAAGGAGGTTTTGAGTACTTCATCACCTTTCACGGATGATTATACAAGGTTTGGTTACGTTTACCTGATGAGACGCAAGTCTAACTTTTTTGACAAGTTTGAAGAGTTTAAGGTTGAAGTAGAGCATCAGATAGGTAAATTGATCAAGAACTTACGATTGGATCATGGTGAAGAGTACCTCCTTGGTGAATTCAAGGACTACATGGTACATCATGGGATAGTATCCCAACTCTCTGTGCCAGGGACATCCAGCAGAACGGAGTAGCTGAGAGAAGGAACAGAACATTGATGGAAATGGTCTGAAGTATGATATCTCATGCTACTCTTCCAATATCTTTTTAGGGATATGTCTTGGAAATAGCGGCATATATTCTAAACTTAGTGCCTTTCAAGTCAGTACCTAAGACTCCCTATGAGATGTGGACTGGGCGTAAGCCAAGTCTGAATCATCTCAAGATATGGGGTTGTCCAACTTATGTACTGGTCAAGAGAGATAAGTTGGAACTAAGATCAGAATTATGCTATTTTGTTAGGTATCTAAAAGGGATAAAGGGTGGTTACTTTTATCGACCTATGGAGGAGAAAGTACAAGTTAGTACCAATGCTAGATACTTGGAGGATCAAAGTACTTCCACAAAAGGTTTAATTAGGTTGGAACTGGAGGAGAAGTTATCTTCGGAAGCAACTTCTTTTGATCCGATTGTGGAACAAGAAGAGGCACAACCTCAAGAGCATGTACAAATAGAGCCTTGTCGTAGTAGGATAGTATCTAGGGTTCTAGAAAGGTAAATTAGAGAAGCTTTCAAGCTGGTCTCTGATCATCAAGAACAAGACCCGACTAGATACAAGAAGGCTATTGCTAATACCGATGCAAATTTGTGGTATGAAGCAATGAAAGCCGTGATTGAGTCTATGTATCTCAATCAGGTTTGGGATCTTGTAGCTTCACTTGAAAGGATAAAACCCATAAGGTGTAAGTGGGTATACAAGAGATAGAGGGGAATAGATGGGAAGGTGGAAACCTTCAAAGCTAGGCATATTGCAAAAAGGGTATACTTAGAAATAGGGAATCGACTATGAGGTAACCTTTTCCCCGGTAGCCATGCTTAAGTCCATTGGTATCCTCCTTGCCATCGTATGTCATTATGACTACAAAATATGACAAATGGATGTCAAGACGACATTTTTAAATGACCATCTTAGTGAAGATATCTATATGTCCTAACCAGAAGGCTTTATTGCTAAAGGTCAAAAGCATATGGTTTACAAGTTTAAGAAGTCCATTTATGGACATAAGCACGCATCGAGAGCATGGAACATTCGTTTTGATAAGACTATAAAGTCTTATAGTTTTCTTCAAAACGAGGATGAACCATGCGTGTACAAGAAACTTGAAGGCATTAATGTAGTTTTTCTTGATTTGTATGTGGATGACATTCTACTCATTGAAAATAATGTAGGGTCATTGTCATCTACAAAGGTTTAGCTATCTAGTCAATTCAGTATGAAGGACTTGGGAGAAGCCAACTACATTCTCGAGATTAGACTTCTTAGAAATAGAAAGTAGAGAATGTTAGGATTATCTCAAGTGGTATACAATGACAAGTTGCTGGCCAGGTATAGCATGGACTCATGCAAGGGAGCTTTAATTCCTTGCAGACATGGGTTGTCACTTTCTTCAAGGGACTGTCCTAAGTCTCAAGAAGAAAATGACAGAATGAGTAAGATTCCCTACGCTTCAGCTATGGAAAGTCTCATGTACGCCATGTTGCGTACTAGGCCAGATATTTGCATTGGTGTAGGCATGGTTAGAAGATATCAGTCAAACCCTGGGAGGTTCATTAGCAAGCCGTAAAGCATATACTCAAATACCTCAAGGTGACAAGAGATTTTATGCTGGTTTACAGGGCTGATAACTTGCTTGCTACAGGATACATAAACTCAAACTTCCAAGAGGATAAGGATGAGAGAAAATTCACTAGTGGATATATCTTCACCTTGTCTGGAGGAGCTATTTTATGGAGGAGTATCAAGCAATCTTGCATTGCTGACTCAACCATGGATGTAGAGTATGTGGTAGCTTTGGAGGCATCTAAGGAAGCAGTCTGGCTCCGGAATTTCCTTTCAAAACTTGGAGTCGTGCCACACATGGACAGGCCGATTGTAATGTATTGTGACAACACTAGAGTAGTATCATAATCAAAAGAACCTTAGAACCACAAGAAAGGGAAGCATATTGAGAGAAAGTACCACCTGATCCAGGATTTCATCGAGAAACGGGAAGTCGTGGTGGAACAAATTGCCTCCGAGA
Source organism: Voacanga thouarsii (assembly GCA_026120185.1). Lineage (NCBI taxonomy): Eukaryota > Viridiplantae > Streptophyta > Magnoliopsida > Gentianales > Apocynaceae > Voacanga > Voacanga thouarsii. Next base: position 711,849 of record JANUWF010001319.1, on the reverse strand, counting down.
ACAATCTAGCAGAACCATTCACCAAGCCTTTGGCTGAGAGAGCTTTCAAGAGACACTTAGATGCCATATGGACGGGCACCTACAAACTAACTTAGTCTTAGAGTGCATGTGGGAGATTGTTGGGATGTATGCCCTTTTAGATTACGTATCTGATGTAAAAAAGTTGAATGTTTTAATAAACGAATTTATTTTTAGAAATTATTTGTGAATTTATAATTTTATTTGTGTACAATTACGTTTGAAAAAGACCCATTGTGTTTATATAAGTGGTCCATGTGAATGGAAGTCTTTCACAGTAAGGTATGGATCACGGGTTACTTAACACATAAACTTTTGTTCTTAACCGATTGATAAGAATGTGAATCTTATCATGTCTAGGTTATTATGTTGTGAATTCTAAATGGGAAATGGCTTACTTTTAGCCAGTGAGTAGTCCACTCACTTCATGACATAAGCGTATTACGAATATGTAGAACAGGACATGTAGTAGTGGTTTCTAAAAGTACTATATGGTAGAAACCTAGACTACTCCCTCTACAGCGTGGACTAGTACTCTACGACTTGAGTATGATTTAGTGGTCTGATGAAGCTGGAAGCATATGCTTTGATATGCTATAGTTGAGGTTCTATCGTAGGGCTAATATACTTGCATGTTGGGTATGTGTGACTAGTTAGTTAAGACAGACTTGTACAAGATAGTTTCTATACTATATCGCCCCTTGTGGTTGTCTGAATGATCTAAATATCCAGGGCCCTGGGAAATTAGACTTGGATGTTTGCTTTAGGGTAGTTCCCTTGGACAGCGGAAACAATTCAGGAAGTCGTCGACCACCTGTAGGTCATTTAGAGAGGTGTTAGTACACTTCTTCCTCTCTAAATGTAGGGCGATGTATAGAGAGGTATTTTAGTCATTACACCTGTAGGTCGGAGACTTGCTAATGCAGCACTATCTTGGGGGTCAATATTTTCTTATGGTGATATCAGGAAATATTTAAAATGAAAAATACAAATATTTATATGGCAAGGTTATTTTGGTCATTTTAGTAGCCAAGGCGGTGTATCTTTTTGTCCCCTGTATAGAATGTGAGTTCTAATTAAATACGGGCTAAGGAATTGATCTTAAATTAAATAAAATTTATTTTATTTATATAACCTGATTTAATTATTGGGCTAGAATAAAATAAAGGTCCATGGAGAGAGAGAATTAATTAAATTAGTTTAATGGGTTAATTAATTATTCAGGGCTTTGGTCCAGTTTGAATAATTAGGGATTAACTTGGTACTAAACTGATTTAGGATTATTTAATTAGACTGATTTATTTGGGCTGAAAAAATTAATTATTTGTTGGGCCAGTAAGTTAGTTCTAACTAGAATAATTAATTAAGCCCAAAATGTTAAAATAAGAGTTCAATGGCACAATCCAGTTTAACTAGGGTTTTATTTATGTTAAATAGGAGGATTGGAAATAACGTCGTTGTTACAGAACACACAATCTAAGAGACGGCTTTTTGTTTGTGGAAAAGGCCGGGCGTCTTGCTCTCTCTCTCTCTCTCTCCCCAGAAAATTCCCTAGCCTGTTAGTTGTTCACCAAACGTTAGTAAGGCAGTCCATATACCAGAAGATCGAGAGTTCAGCATTCACATACATGCAAAGGCAGAGAAGGAGGTTTGCAGGAATCACACCAAAAGCTTCCACCAACACACCTACCCTGGCTGAGCACGTTCTGATCTAGCCACCTTTGAATACCAGAAGAAGAGGTAAAATTTTTAAAACCTCGGGATTGGGACAGGGCACAACTGGCACCAGCTAGGGCTGTCGGAGCCGGCCCTATCCTAGAATTCCTTTTCTTGTGTTTTTCCTGTTTTTTTATGTTCGTTTCCGCTACGTGCCCTTTGTTTTCCCACTTTCCGTGCATTCACTAACATCATTTTATGGTTCAAGTCCAGAAGAACTCGAATCAATAACCAATGATAACAAGTAATCAAATATCAAAAATAATAATTTATTCATAAAAAATTTCAATTAACTCAAAATCATAATCTCCAAAATAATATCAATTACAATCAAAACATTAAGCACATCATTGTGAAAGAAAAGTAAACAAAGGATAAAAGATAAAACTCATAGACAAGCCCTTCATTTTCTCTTGTAAATCTCCTTTGAACAATGCTCATTTAAGTGGTAATTGAGTAGCTAGCTTGGATCCTTCAAATCACACCATTCTCTTATGTTTTTCTTATATTTATAAGCCTTTTTTATTCCAAAATTCGTTGCTTGAGATGTCTAGACTGTGTAGAATTTAGAAAATACCAAAATCATTTAAAAAAAAAAAAATACCAGATTCACCTGTAACCGCCTCTGGGCAGTGTAGGCCCGGCGTCGGGTCCAGTCGGGCCACCTGGCGCCGGGTCTAATCTATTTTTAGACTCAATTTTGCTCTATTTTTACTGTTTGACCAGAATGGACCCATGCCTAGTCCCTTGGCTGGGCCTGGCACTAGATATGTTCTGGAATTGTTTACTTTTCGCTCGACATCAACTTAAATCTGCACAAATTTGTCAAAAATACTTTTTACAAGAAAAATGTCAAATAGGAAGGAGTATGCCTAGTTTTTACAACAAATGTATCTCAAACCAACCTCAAATAAACTAGAAAAATAGTGATGAATTTAGCCCCTATTACATACCTCCACACTTGAACATTTGCTTGTCCTCAAGGAAACAAAATTAAACACTAAGCATTTTAAACAAGATAAAACAGTTTAGCAAATTTTTTCTTAGAAAACTCATCCATACTGAAGACATAGCCTTCTTCCAACCTTAAACACAAACTTGTCATTCATTGAACCCTTTTAAAACCTTGTAAACTCATGTATTAAATCAAACAATCCTAAGGCCATCGAACAATTCCAAGGCCATTAAACAAGCTCATATCTAGTACACGAAAATCATCCTATTCCTCAAGCAAAAACATAGACAACATAAATCATATAAGTCAAGCCAATTAACCAATTCAAGTATTATAAACTCAAATTTACACAACTTAAGTTAGTAAAACAAGAAAAACACTCAACTTTATTTTTTTTCCTATGACGTTGGGAATTGATAGTCTCAAGTATCTGGATTTCTCTTCACACACCGTATTTGCTCCCTTATAGTCATCATCATATTTTTTTTTAGCAATTTTCTTTTTTTTTTCCTCTTCCTTTCCTTACATTCTTACCTTCAAGATAACCCTAAGAGAGTGTGATGCTTCTTTACTTCTTCTCTTCCACTCACCGTATCGACCCTCTTTTCAACAAAAGGTCACTTTCTATTCTTTCCAACAAATGAAAGAAATTTTTTTCAACTCACATTCTTTCCTTTTCAGTCAAAATTTTTTTCCTCACATTCCTTGTTTACAACTCAAAGTCAAGAAAATTTTAAATCCATAATACAAGAATTAATCAACAACTCTTCCCCTATTTGATCATATTATCCACATTCAAACTCAAAGAATAAAACAAAACTCAAATACCAAATATAACCAAGGTTAACTTAAATTCTCAAGACTTAGAAAAATCCAACTTAATACACAAGTTTAATAAATAAAAATCAAGCCATAATGAATGATAAATCTATAACCAAAGTTAAAAAGAAAATCATCACTCCATTATAGACAAATATGCTCAATTTAGCTCCACAATTTCCAAATTTTCAATTTTCAATAAAATTGTCTGATAACAAGAAAACACTAAGATAATTGATAAACACTTGACAAAGAAAATTACTAAACCACACACACACTTAAACTGGACAATGTCTTCATTGGCAAAAAATCAACACAATAAAGCATCTCCAAAGGGACCAAAAATGATAAAGGAGGTAGAAAGTTTAAGCAATACTTTCCAAGTGTAATAAAGCTCTAATAGAAATCAAAACATGGAATAGAGAAAAAGGCTTATCTAAGAAATATTTATTCAACCCAATAAAATAAAACACTCCTAAAAGAACAAAGACGAGAATAATCAAAATAAAAACACAAGAAAGACTAATAAAACTCCTAAGAAGAACCACAATGACTCATTCCCCCATACTTAAACTAGAAAATATTTTCCTTATTACTAATGAATAAAAGACACTTAACCATTTAAATAAAACCAAACCCAAAAGAAAGATACAAACTCTGTCCACTCATTATGCTTCCTCGTCAATTCTTTTTTAAAGAAATTAATGCTCATTGAAAAAGGTAGTGATAGGGCCTAAATTAGCCATATTTTGCTTAGTTATTTGAGGTTATTTTGTGATATATTTTGTTCAATAACTAGTTATATCCCTTCATATTTGCGATTTTACCCTTAGAAAGGTATTTTGTGCATTATTTCAGATTTTAGGGGTAAAATAAGATAAAAACGTTGCAAAACATAACAGAGGCGGCACCGAACAGGGCAGAGGAACCGATGCCGGCCACATGCTGCTGGCACGAACTTCAAGGTGACAAAAAATTATTGAAATAGAGAAAAACAGAATCGATGTTCGCTGAGAGGTTGGGAGCGGCGCCGGCTACACTTTGGAAAACATTGCGTGGAAATCAAGAAAAAAATTGACGAACAACTTAGGAAACATAACACAACCGGCGCCGGCTCCAGTAGCCAAGGTGCTGCCGGCTGCGCCCTGATGATAAGGCAGTGCCTTGAATTTTGCACACGATTTTTGGTAATCTGCATAATTTTAGTATCTTCGTACTTTTAATCGGCCAAAAACCCTACGCCAACGAATTTAGACACTTTCTAAGCCTGTAAATAGATAGAAAACATAAAAGAAAGGGAGAAAATTCATAGATCATAACAAAAAATCACTCAAATCAAATGAGAAACTCTTTAATTCAAGGAGGGTTGTGCAAGAAAGTCTACAAAGGAAGAAATAGGAGGCTTGTCTATGAGTGTTTTCTTTTACTGTTGTTTTCTTTTCTTGAACAATGATGTATTAATTATTTTATTGTAATTTGACATTGCTTTTGGTAATCATGATTTTTAGAGTTATTTGATCTTTTGATGAATTGATTGTTATTCTTAGTATTTAATTACTTATGCGTATTATGAGATTGATTGATTGTTGCTTTCCATTAACTTGCTTGGAAAAGGGGTTGATGGTGGTCTAAATTTATTAATTTCATATTTGTTGTCTATTAACTTACTTGGAAAAGTGGTTAATTGCTAAGAACCAATAATTAAAGGTTAATTTATGCCTGCCAGGAATGGGTTCATTGGTTAATTTCATGTTTTAAGTTTGCCAGGATATGGAAATTTAATCAAGGATTATGTTTACTGCATCTCTTTGGGTGGATTAGTTGAGACAGGAATGTGATGCTAATTTATCTGGAAGGTTATGATTTCATGGATTGGAAAAGAAGTGAATCTATCTTAATCCTTCATGATGCCAAGAGAATAATTAGTTATGATAATGGTTGGGTACTTTAAGGTCGTGTTTGTCAAAAAAAATGGTTGAGTTATATAATTCTCCATCCCTGATATGTATATATTCTTTTCTTTTATTTTCTTTTATTTTACTTTTCAATTTATGTAGTCGGTTAAACAATGAAAGAAGAGGGATTAATGCATACTTGTTCCTTGAGGATCGACACTCATTTGAATGTTATGCTATGCTAATGATGAGTACGCTTGCTCATATGTGTAATTTGGGGATAACATTTTAATTTAAACTTAATTGGGAATGTACTTATTTTTACATGATTTTTATACCTAAATAAATATCCATCAGGTAGGCATGATGAAAATAGATAGAAGAGAGGTTTCTGAAAAATAGATGGTTCATAGAAAATATTAGTTGCAATCAATGTACATGCATGAACCCCCTTCCATAACACTTTTTTAGACATGCAAATAAAGTTTGCAATAAAAATATGTAAATTATGTCTAGAAAGTGTATAAACATAAGAATAACACTTAACCCTTCAAAAGATTTGTCACAATTGAAATTCCCATTAAAACTTGGCATTTGAGTTTTCAAATATGGGATTAAGAAATTCTTGCTTTTTAATGCATAGTCTACAAAAACTAAGTTATCTCCCTTTAGATAGGGTGAAGGGTAGAATTTTTCAACATCCTCTAAGGGTTTCGTATGATACATTAGAGAAAGATCTAACTCCTTAAGGTGTGTTAAGCATAACACATAATCATTTGGACCCTTGTTCTCCCTTTCCACAATGGATAATTGTTCATCATATCCTTTCTCTTTTCCAAGGGGATTCTCTTGTTCAAGCGTATGGGCATTTATGGCCAACTTGGCTAGTTGTGTTCTTGTAGAGCTCATTCGTTGGGATGCTTCTTCATGCTACCTAAGGGACGTGGTTGTGTTGGCAATAAAGGATTGGATTGAAACTTTGAGTGACGTCTTACAAAAAGAATTAATCCGAGCTTGTAACCTTGCCAATCTATCATCATTGTAGCTCCTTTGATATTATGCCCATGAATAATTGTTCATGATTATGGTTTAAACTTCACACTCAAAGAAAAATAAAAATTAAAACAAACAAAAATAATAGAAAAATAAAGAAAAAAATTACACAAATTAGAAATATTCACAAACTACCTAAAAACAAAAGTTAGAGATATTTACAAATACAACAAATGCTAAATCAACAAGATTCGAGTGTTTTCGATAGTGCCCATCCTTGGCAACGGTGCTAAAAACTTAATGCGGATTTTTTAGTGTAGAAAATATTATCAATAAATTACACAATTAATCAAGTTTTAATTAAATTCCAACCACTAAAGCCACACATATGGGCAAGTATACCCATCGTATAGCATAGGGAATAGCAAGTATCAAATCCATGAGAACTTAGGCTCTCGCTTTACTTTACCCAAATCTTTATTATTTAGCCAATAACATAAGAACAGCCTAAAAATGAAAATAAATAAAGATAAAAATAGATATAACTCAAGGATGCAATTTCGTGTAACTAGACAATTATCTTGGAAACACAATATTGAATTACTTAGCATTCATCATAATCAATTGTCATATTGCCATCATGAAGGAATATAAAGATAAACTCCACTTCGTTTGTCAATCCATAGAATCACTATATTTTGATTGATATTAACAAATTTGTCAATCAAGCTAACATAACGAAATCATGCAATAACCTCATCACTATATTTTGATTCAATTAGCAAATTTATCAATGAAACCATTCTAACCAAAGTATGCATGAATCTCAATTGCTTAAAAATATGAAACTAACTAATAACCCTTTGTCAAAGCGAAATCAACTTAATCTTTGATCACTTAGTCCTAAAATCCTAACTTCGTTGTTCACATCCGTTAAGATTTGACAATTATGAAATCAATGCAATAAAATTTCTAACATCATTTTATCTAAGTTAATTAAAAGAACTCACACCAATAAGAAATGATAACAAGTAATCAAACACCAAAGATAACAATAGAATGATAAAAAAAAAATTGCAATTAACTCAAAATCATAATATCCAAAATAATATCCAATTGCATTCAAAACATTAAGCACATCATTGTGAAAGAAAAGTAAACAAAGGATAAAAGATAAAACTCATAGACAAGCATTGCTTTTTCTATTGTAAACCTCTTTTGAACAATGCTCATTTAAGTGGTGATTGAGTAGCTAGCTTGAATCCTTCAAATCACACTCTTCTCTTGTGTTCTTCTTGTATTTATAAGCCTTATTGATACCAAAATTCGTTGCTTGAGAAGTCTAGTCCAAGTAGAATTTAGAAAATACCAAAATCCTTTAAAAAATACCAAATTTGCGCGTAACTAGCTCTGGCCAAAGTGGAGCTAGTGTCGGGTCCAGTTGGGACACCTGGCACCGTGTCCAATCTTTTTTTTGTTCTCAATTTTGCTCCATTTTTGCTATTTGACTAGAATAGACACAGCGCCGGGTCCCTTAGCTAGGCCTGGTGCTAGGTATGTTCTGGAATTGCTCACTTTTTGCTTGAAATAATCTTAAACCTACACAAATTTATCAAAAATATTTTTTACAAGCAAAGTGTCAAATAGGAAGGATTATGCCTATTCATTACAACCAAAATATCTCAAAACAACCAAAAATAACTAGGAAAATAATGATGAATTTAGCCCATATCATCTCTTACCTTTTATCTAACCACCCTTCAAATCATTGTTCATGTCTTCTTGATCTTAGGATCGAGATCCACTACATTGTCCTTAGATTATTAGGTCATACACTAAGGGCAAGATCTATTAAAAATAGAAGATAGTAAGATTGTAGAATTTACAAGTCAATCAATTATTCCACACTCATGAATTGGGTTAGTCGAATTACAACATATAGTGAAATTGGGAATAACAATGATGTGAACAACAAAATACGGTAGCTATTCATACAAGGAACATATACACATATTCACATATTTACATATAGACATATAAACATATAAATATGGTTAAATCAACAAACTCTAAGCACTCGTGATATTATTCTTTGGCAACAATGCCAACAAATTTATGCGTAAAGTTTCGGTGTATAAACTTCATTAAATTTAAATCCATCCATTAGTCAAGTTTTAATTAAAACATTAATCCAAAAATATTCATATGAGCAAGTATACTCATCACAAGAATAGTATAGGGAATTAATGAATATCGATCGTCAAAGGAACAAGTACATACTAGTCACTTTTATTCATTATTTAATCGACCTAATAAAGTGACAAGATAATAAAAAGAAAAATAAAGAAATATGTACAACTCAAAGATGTAGAAATATGCAATTTAGACAACTATCCTAGAATACATGACAATAAATCATTTAGCAACTATCTCAATAAATCATCACCTTGGTATCTGAAGGAATATAAAGTAAAATTCAATCGTTTCCTAGGTCATGAATCCACTGACATAGACTCCACTTCTTTCCCAATCAATGGAGTCAATATCTCTTGACCAAATTAACTGATTTCCTAATCAAACCAATATAACCAAAAGATGCATTAAACTCAATTCCTCATAAATTATCCCTATGCTCTAGGTGGTAATAAACATGAAATTAGTCAATAATACTCTGGGGATAATTAATTAATCTTTGATTACTTTGGTTCTTTATCTTAACTTTATTTCCCAAGTCCTTTAGGAAATAACAAATATGAAGTTAATAAAATTAAATAAACTTTTAACATCGTTTCCCAAGCCAATTAGAAGCAAATCTATCTTCATCAATTCTTCCATAATTATGAGTGTTCAAAAACCAAGAATGATAGAAAATTGATCAAATAACTAAATTGATACAAAAACTATGAATCCCAAAATAATGTTAAATTACAATGAAAACATTGAATACATCATTATTCTAGAAAAAGAAAACTAAGGTAAAAGAAAGAACTCATAGACATGCCCTCCTCTTCTCTTTTCACACCTTCTTCAATAATCCTCCTTCAATGATGAATCTCTCCTTTTTCTGAGTGATTGTAAGTTTTGATCCATGGATTCACTACTTTCTCTTTTGTTTTCCTTATCTTTATAAGCTCCATTGATACCAAAATTCATAACCTGAGAAGTGTTAGCCGATTAGAATTTGAAAAATACAAATATCCTTTGAAAGATAACAAATTCATGCATAGAATTCGAGCATTACAGAACAGACCAGGCACCGAGTACTTTTATCCCGCTTAGCGCCAGGTGCATTCTTATTTCTTCCTAGACATTACTCTATTTTATTCTATTTTTTCATATTGGACCTGGCGCCTGGTGCACTTGCTGGACCAGGCACCAAGTACATACTAGAATTCTTAGACCAGGTGCCAGGTACATACTGGAATTTTTTACCTTTTGCTCGAAATCCACTCAATTTTGCACAAGCAAAATGTTAAATAGGAAGGAATATGCCTAGTTATTACATAAAAGTACCTCAAATTAATCTCTAATAACTAGGAAAATAGTGATGAATTTAGCTCCTATCATGGGCCATTAGAGGTGTAATTGCAAAGCCTACATGGAGAACATTAAGGAAAATGAGGAGAAGGAGAAGCTTGCGGGCACTTCTACTTCTACTCCTGGTATGTTTATGATTGAGAAAAAAATACTGCCTTTAGAAATAAGATTTATATATTAGATACTGGATGTGTATCTCATTAATATAATAATTTGCCTAGACTAAAGGACAGTAGAAGGTTTGAGAAGGGCAATATAGACCTATGTGCTGCAAATGGAGTAAAGTTTACTGCACCTGCTGTGGGGACTTATGAGCTACACTTGCCTTTTGGATTAGTTTTAGAAGTACAAAAACTGTTATTATGTACCAATTTTGTTGAAAAACATTATCTCAGTTGAGTGTTTAGACTTATATAGATTTTATTTAATTAAAAAAAATAAATGTTTTTCCTTTATTGAATGATATCCATTATGATTTTGCAACTTCAGTTAATGGATTATATGTTCTAGACATGGATAATCCAATTCTCAATATAAATAATATGAAACCAATGATAGATAACCCAACCACATCTTAATTATGGCACAGTCATTTTGGCCATGTAAATGAGAATAGCGTTTCTAAGTTACATAAGGTAGATGACTTCGGGTCATTTGATTATGATCAAAAGGCACGTACGATTCTTGTTTACTTGGTAAAATGGCTAAAACTAAATTTTCTGGAAAAGTAAAAAGGGCTAAAGAGCTATTAGAACTCATACATAGTGATGTATATGGTGCAATGTCTATATAATAAAGAGGAGGCATTTATATTTAATGAAATACAAATCTAAGGCCATTGAAAAGTTCAAAGTCTTCAAGAATGAAATAGAGAAACAACTTGGGAAAAGTATTAAGGCTTTAAAATCCGATCAAGGAGGTGAATATTTAAGGCAAGAGTTTTTTAGTTATCTTAGAGATAATAGGACATTATCTTAATGGATTTTACCACATGCACCCGAACATAATAGTATATCTGAGGGAAGGAATCGAACCCTTCTAAACATGGTACAGACCATGACGGCTTTTGCAGACTTAATAAAATCGTTTTGGGAGTACAGACTAGAGACTTCTATTTATATTTTGAATAGAGTTTCCTCAAAAATGGTTGAAACTACACCATTTCAGATGTTCTTTGGCAAGAAACTAAAGTGATCTCACTTAAAAGTATAGGGCTGCTCTGCCTTTGTCAAAAGGCCACAGTCAAACAAACTTTACAGTAAGTCTGGCAAGTGTTTGTTTGTGAGTAATTTCAAAGAATCTTTTGAATATTAGTTCTACCTCTCTTCTAAAAAAAAAAAAAGTGTTTGTTTCAAAGCATGTCATCTTTTTAAAGAAATGGCACATGCTCAAAAGGGACAATAGGAGTAAAATTAAACTTAGTGAAGTTCATGAAGAACAAACAAACAAGGATCAACTATTTGACCCTACATCTATTGAGAAAATAGATGTACTTTTGACTACACAAAGAACCTCGTATGTCGAGTAGGATACATATGATACCCGAGAGATATGGATTTCTCATTAGTGACCACAATGACATATTGCTCATAGATGAAAATGAGCCTCCTACTACTTACAAAGATGGTCTGAATAGTTCAAAATTTGACAAAGGGAATAAAGCCATGAAGTTAGAGATGGATTCTATAGACAACAACCAAGTATGGACTTTGGTTGACCCACCCAAAGGAATCAAGCCTATTGGGTGCAAATGGGTTTTTGAGAAGAAAACTGACATGGATGGTAATGTAATAACCTATAAAGCACGACTAGTGGCTAAGGGTTTTTGTCAACAGCATGGTATTGACTATAACGAAACTTTCTCATCAGTTGCTGTGCTAAAATCCATTAAAATGGATATGAAAACACCTTTCGTAAACGAAAATCAAATTGAGGACGTATATATGACACGACCTGAGGGTTTCATGTCCAACGATAGCATAAAAGCGTGCAAGCTACAAAGGTCCCTTTATGGATATAATAAGCTTTTAGGAGTTCAAACATTGATTTTGAATGAAATAATCAATGAGTTTTGTTTCATTTAAAACAGAGATGAACGTGTGTATATAAGAAGGTTAGCGGGAGTGCAATTGTTTTCCTATCACTTTATGTAAATGACTACTGCTAATAAGAAATGTTATCTCTATTCTTCATTAAGTAAAAGGTTATATTGATACCGGTTTCCAATATGATAATAATGACTACAAGTCACAATGAGGATACATGTTTAATTTGAGTACTATCACTTGATTTATAAAATTATTGATAGGAAAGATGTAATAGATAGAGAGAGTTCCCACAGATAAGAACATAGCAGACCAACTTACAAACGCACTATCCCAAAACAAACATGACAGACATGTTGTGTAATTTTGTATTAGATACATGAATGATTAGCTCTAGTGCAAATGGGAGTTTGTTAGTGTTATGCCTTTGAGGTAATCACATGTATTCTGTATATTGTGTATTTATTGAATAAAAGAAGGCATTTTTATCTTCCAGATTATTTTATTTATACTTTTGTGTAAAATAACTATTAGATAACGTCCCAAATACAACACTATATCAAGAAAATCATGATAGAGATCATGATGTGAGGTTTCTACTACACCGAATAGTGTTTGCACTTAAATTATTCCTAGTCATAGTATTAATGAGATAGGACATCATTAATGCATTAAGAATAGCATGTGTTATACTTCTTAATTTGATTAGATGGCGTTTCTCATATCCGTGAGTATTATGATACTTAAAGTTAACACATGGATGCTGGTTGCTTGAATAAGTACATTGGATAACCTAACTATGAGACAATCACGTGGATAGCTATTTAGTGCCAGTGATAGAATCTCATTATAGCAAATGTGTAAGTATTCTTATAATTGAGATCTCCAAGGTACTTTGTTTACTGAGCATTGTACTTTCATTCTAATATTTGGAGTCAAATCGAGGGCCACTTATAAGATAGATATTGGGAATAATATAAAGTAAACAAAAGTAGCTGAGGGGATCAATAAAAGATTCATCATTCCTAATTGTTAGGATGAATATCTCATGGACATTTGTAGGAATCACTACTTGAGAAGTCCTTGTATAGGGTGACAGTGTATAGAAAATAGTTCCAATTGATATACATGTTGAGTAGTGTATTCCAAGAATATGTACAAAAATATTCGGGCCAGAATTAATTAATTTTCTGGAGGGAGTTGGCTCTAATTTCATATTCCAAACCGAATGGGATATTATATGGTGAAAGGAGTTTATTGCACTATTGTTTGCTATTGAAAGGTTCATGTTAAGCCACTTACCTTCCTGCACTTTTAGTTGGTTATGATGTGTTTCTAGATACCACTCATGATCTGTTAAATATCAATTTATTAATTAGAGAAGTAATAAATCAATCTCATTTAGAATTAATAAGTTAATTCTAATTAACGTGGGTTATTAATCCTAAAGATGTTTAGATTAATTCATATTTCACTTCCAATAGACCAAGAAACCTAATAGGTTAAACACAATAGAAGATTAATTACTTGAAATGTTATTTGATGACATAACAGGGCTAATCGAGAGAAATAATGCTTGGATGAAATTTTTGAATTTATAATGCTTGAAATTTACTTGAAATATTCTTTGACAACATCATGACTTTTGTTATGAAATTTTTGAATTTATAATGCTTGATATTTTAGATAACTTGATTTGTGTGATTCATGTTATTTATATTTTTACATGAAGGATAAAATAATTTTCTTAAACTAAGGTATACACTTGATTAATTTGACTTCAAGACTTTTGTGATTTCTTGTCCAATGTTTCAAAAATTTGAATTGTTTTCAATGGGTTTGATGAATGGAAATAGTTGTATCTAAATTTAGAAGTGAAATTATAAACCTTGTTATGATTCAAATTTTGTGGAAGAATAAAGACTTGTGTTTTCTTAATGATTTTCTTGACTTAAAGTGTTTTGCTTTAAGGACAAGAAAAAGTTCAAGTATGGGGGAATTGATAGGGGCTAAAATTATCACTATTTTCCTAGTTATTTGATGTTGTTTTGAGGTACTTTTGTTGCAACAACTAGGCATATTCCTTCCTATTTTACATTTTGTTTGTAGAAAGTGTTTTTTACAAATTTGTGCAGCTTTGAGTTAATTTTGAACAAAACTGAAAATTTTAGAGAACACACCTGGTGCTGGTCCATTCTGGTCGGCAAAAGAAAGTAGAGCAAAATTTAGGGAGAGAACAAAACACACCTAGTGCCCGGTGGGTCGACTAGACCCGGCACCAGGCCCCTTCTGGAGTGCAAAAATTCTGTGTATGAATTTAGAAATTTTTCAATGATTTTGGTATTTTCAAATTCTTACTCGACTAAGACTCCTCAAGCAATGAATTTGGTATCAAAGAAACTTATAAAAGCAAGAGAAACCACAAGAGAAATGAGGTGAATCTATGAGCATAAATTCCAATCACTCAAAGAATGAGGGATTCACCAATTCAATGAGGTTGTTCAAGAGAAAGTCTTCAAAGGAGAAGAATGAGGCGTGTCTATGAATGCTTTCTTTTGCCTGTATTTTCTTTTCCTTAAACAATGATGTATTTAATGTTTCCATTGTAATTTGACATTGTTTTTTGGATTCATGATTTCTTGAGTTAATTTAGTGTTTTGACCAATTCATTTGTGTTCTTGGGATTTGATTGCTTGTTTTGCTTACGGAGTTGGTTGATTGATCTTTGTTATTTACATTGCTTGAAGAAAAGGGTTGATAAAGAGTTTAATTAATTAATTTAATATTTGTTATCTCTTAGCATGCTTGAAAAAGTGGGTTATCATGTTGTCAAAATCTTTTGTCTAAATTGCACATTTTCATATTCCTGAGTAGTATATATTTTATTATTTTTTTCTTATTTTCTCACTTTATTTGCTCGGTTAAATAATGAATGAAAAGTGATTAGTGTGTACTTGTTAATTCCCTACGCTATGCTTTCGATAGGTATACTTGCTCGTATGTGTATTTTGGGATTAATATTTTAATTAAAACATGACTAAAGGATGGATTTAAATTTGATAAATTTTATACACGCAAAATTTACACCAAGTTTTTAGTGCCATTGTCGGGGACAATATCATGGAAGCTTGGATTTTATTGATTTAACCATGTTTATATATTTGTATGTCTATATGTGAATATGCATATAGGTTCCTTGTTTGAATAGGTGCCATATTTTATTTTCCTGTATATTTGTAATTTAATGTCCCTACATATTGTAAGTTGCGTTTATCTTAATTTGTGAACATGTACCTTAACTAACTAACTTAATATAATATTGTAGTGTGTATATATTATACTATCAAGTTACTTTATATAGGTAAGATGGACAATGGGAATATGGGATGATACCCTAATATGTCTTAAGGAATGACATCGACCATCCGACTCCACTATCTTAGAAGGGATGTTTAAAATATTTGCTACCCATGTAACTCAACGCTTTCATGAGATAGATAAGACATTGGGAAAATTTGAGGAAATAATTAGAAACATGGAAAGTTAAATTTGGTTTTTAACGGATCTAGTGATAAAATCACCATTAAGGGTAGAAACACAACATGATTCAACTGGCATTACAATACGAAGTGGTAAGGAGCTATCCGATCCTAGCACGAAACTGGCACCCTCTAAAGAAGATAGGCCAGAACGAACCCCTCTTGTTGAACCTTGTGAAAAACAAAATAGAAAACCATATTTTCAGCCACTGGTACCTTACCCCACTAGTACACAGTAAGTAAGAAAAGATGCACAATTTGACAAGTTTTTAGAAATATTCAAACAACTACACATAAACATTCTACTCTGTGACGTTTTGATACACATGCCTAAATATGCAAAATTCCTCAAAAGCATGCTTGCTAACAAAAAAAAGATTGGAGAAATTATCCACTGTGGTTTAAATGAGGAATTCTTAGCTATCTTGTAGGACCAACGGACTTTGCCATGAAAAGAAAGTGATCCAGGGTGTTTTTCTATTCCATGTCTTGTAGGGACTCTTACATTTTGTAATGCATTAGCAAACTTAGGTGCTTGTGTTAATCTTTTTCCATAAAAAACTGTCAAAAAGCTAGGTCTAGGTAAACCTAAGCCTACTAGGATAAGTATTCAACTTACGAGTAGATCTATCAAATATCCGAGAAGAATAGTAGAAGATGTATTGGTTAAAGTGGATAGATTTATATTTCCTATGGATTTTGTTACTCTTGACATGGATAAAGACTCTAAAGTTCCTTTAATCCTAGGTTGACCTTTTTTATCTACTGCCAAAGCATTATTTGATGTTTATGGAGGAAAATCAACACTTATGGTTGGGGATGAGGAAGTCATTATCAAAATTTATAAAAGCATGCAACATCCTATTTCTTATGATAATTCTTGTGTATGGATTGATATTCTTGATAATCCTATCTTTGATTTTGTGTCAGAATTATTTGTCAAAAGTAATATGGACTTAATAGAACAATCTCTTGTATATTTGGAGGATTTAAAAGAGGGCCATGAGTTGGGAGAATTTTAGGAAATTAAAAAAAGCAGTTGGGGAAGGATGAAGTCATCCATTGAGGAACCATCGAAATTGGATCTCAAAGACCTCCCCGAACACTTGAAATATGCATTTTTGGCAAATGGAGAGAAATTACCAGTGATCATCGCAAAAGACCTTACTTGTGATAAAAAAGACCGAATTGGTAAGTCTATTGGGAAAATATAAGGGAGTAATTGCATGGAAAATCATGGATATTAAGGGAATTAGTACTTCCTTTTGTACTAACAAAATTTTGTTGGATGAATAAGCGAAACCCGTAGTGCTACCCCAACGTAGGTTAAATCCACATATGAGTGATATGGTAAAAAGGTTAAGTGATTAAGCTCCTAGATTCGGGCATCATTTACCCTATTTTAGATAGTATTTGGGTAAGTCTAACATAAGTGGTACCAAAAAATGGAGGAATGGCTATGAGTCCGAATGAAAAAAAATGAGTTGATCCTGATGGGATTGGTAAACGGTTGGAGAGTTCACATTGATTATAGGAAATTGAATGAGATGACTAGGAATGACCATTTTTCTCTCCCTTTCATTGACCAAATGTTACAAAGATTAGTCGGACATGATTTTTTTTTATTTTTTAGATGGTTTTTCGAATCCTTTCAAATTCTCATAGCACTAGAGGATCAAGAGAAGACTAGCTTTACTTGGCCTTTTAGTATTTTTTCATATCAATGTATACCTTTTATATCAATGTATACCTTTTAGTCTTTGTAATGGTTCGGAACTTTCCAAAAATGTATGATGGCTATTTTTGAAGGGCTTGTGGAAGACATAATAGAGGTATTTATGGATGATTTTTCTGTTTTTGGAGATTCTTTTGACTTGTATTTGGCCAATTTGGAAAAGGTGCTTTATAGGTGTGAAGAGACCAACCTTATGCTTAATTGGGAAAAAATGCCTCTTCATGGTGCAAGAAACGTATAGTATTGGGACATAAAATTTCAAGGAAAGGTATTCAGGTTGATCGAACTAAGATAGAAGCAATTGAGAAACTCCTTCGTCTCACTTCCGTGAAGGCTATTCGAACCTTTCTTGGTCATGCCAGTTTCTATAGGAGGTTCATCTTAGATTTCTCAAAAAATTCTAAACCTCTTACCCCTTTACTTAAGAAAGATGCTATTTTTTATTTTGATGAAAAATGTCTTAATGCCTTCAATGTGCTTAAAACGATATTGATCAATTCTCCTATTTTAATTACATTGGATTGGTCTCTTCCTTTTGAATTAGTGTGTGAAGCAAGTGATTATGCAATAGGCACGGTGCCTAGACAAAGGATGAATAAGTATTTTCAACCAATTTACTATGCAAGTAAAACTCCTACGGTGACACAAAAGAACTGCACCACAACAGAGAAAAAGTTGCTTACAATAGTGTTTGCTTTTGATAAATTTTGTTCTTATCTTATTTTGTTCAAAGTCATTGTGCATATAAATCATTCTGCCCTTAGGTACCTACTAACCAATAATGATTCTAAACTAAGATTGATAGGATGGGTTTTCTTATTGCCAGAATTTGACTTGGAAATTAGGGACAAAAAGGGAGCTAAAAATTTAGCGGCGGATCACTTATCTAGGTTGGAAAATCCCAACATAAAGCCTTTGGCCAAAAAAGACATCAATGACACCTTCTCAGATGAATAACTTCTACTTATTGAAGGTGACATTTTAATTACTTGGTTCCAGGAATTATTTCGGAAGATTTAAATGCACAATAAAAGAAGAAATTTCCCTTCGATGTAAAGCATTACTTTTGGGAAGAACCCTACTTGTTTCAGTATTGTGCGGATCAAATTATTCGAATGTGCTTGGATTACGTGGAAAGTGCGAACATCTTGAAACAATACCATAAAGGACCCATAGGAGGCCACTACCAATCCAAAAACAAGATAAGGAAGGTGGTTGGGTCTGGATTTTTTTGGCCAACACACTTCAAGGACTCTCACAGGTTTGTCCAAAATTGTGATATGTGTCAACGAACCGGTAACATTTCTAAATCTAATAAGATGCCATTGTAAATATTTCAAGTTTGTGAAATTTTTAATTGTTGGGGAAGCTTTTTTTGCAAGTTCTTTGGGTAATAAGTACATCTTTGTTGTGGTTGAGTATGTATCTAAGTGGGTTGAGGTGCAAGCCTTGCCTACTAATGATGCTCGGGTTGTAGTCAAATTCCTTAAAAAAATCTTCACCCGATTTGGAGTGCCGAAGGTACTCATTAGTGATAGAGGAACCCACTTTTGTAATACCCAATTGGATAAAGTTCTCAAATATTTAAGGGTTACTTATAAGCTTGCTACCCCCAAACAAGTGGCTGAGTTGAGGTCGTTAATAGAGAATTAAAAAGAATTTTGGAAAAAGTGGTTAATCACATGAGAAAGGATTGGAGTTTGAAACTAGATGATACGTTTTGAGCTTGTAGGACTACTTCCAAAACTACTCTTGGTACTACCCCTTATTGATTGGTATATAGGAAATCTTTTCATTTACCTATAGACATTGAACACAAAGCTTATTGGGCTATCAAACTTGTTAACTTTGATCTTAAGCTTGCTGGATAATCTAGGTTACTTCACTTGAATGCCTTGGACAAATTGCGCACGACTGCATATGATAATTCTCCAATCCACAAAAACAAAAGGTAAAACGGTGGCATGAAAAACATATAGCTCAATCTCGAGAAGTTAAAAAAGGTGATCAAGTGTTCTTGTTTAATTCTCCCTTGCAACTCTTTTCGGGTAAGTTGAAATCAAGATGGACGGGCCGTATGTGGTAACTAAGGTTTTTCCTTTTGGTACCCTAGAAGTCTCTCACCTGGTTTATGGCACTTTCACAGTCAATGGAAATAGGGTGATGTATTATTTTGGTTAAACTTTTGACACTATGCATCATTTGGATATTTTTCTCTATGATCCACGATTCTTCTTCCATTCTTTTTTACTGCTTGTCATTTTATTTATGTTCTTTTTCTTTTTCTAGATTTATGTGTTCTTGTTTTTATTTATTTTACGTTATGAATTCTTGTGGCTCTTATAATGCCTACTCCTTGTGATTGATTTGAACATGGTGGACCTACTACGTAATGGAAGTACTTTATTCTCTTTCTTCTTTCTCTTTATTGATTTTGGTCTTTTTGGCTTTGCTTTTATTGTTATATCTTTGGCCATTGAAGATAATGTCCAGTTTAAGTGTAGGGGGGAGAATGGTGTTGAAGATATATTTTCCATACCATTTTTGTGAAATTTTTCAAAATTTTTTGTGTCTTTATTGTAGGTTGTAATTCTCTTTCTTTCCTGGATGTGATCTTTTGTCATTCATTTGGTGGATTTTTATGAAATTAGTTTATTGGATAGGATATTTTCAAGACTTGAGAATTTTGATTAATCATGTTTATGCATTGCTATTTGAATATTATTTGACTAATCTAGTTTGAATATGGAGGATATGGTGAATGTGGGGTGCATTTATTGGCTAACTCTTGTTTTATGGGTTTAAACTTTGTTTAGCTTTGACTTGCGATAAGGAATGTGAGTTGGTAAAAGATTTTTGAGAGGAAAGATTGTGGAAAATTTTTGTGAGTTGAAAAGTTGAGAAAGATGAGTTGATTATTGTTTCCTCTTTGAATATGAGAAAAAAATGTTTTTGCTTGATTATGGGGGTCAATACGGATAGTGAAGAGCTATCCACTTTCTTGAGGCTATGAATTTCCAAAAGCAAAGGACAGGGAAAATTTTAAAAAAAAATGATGAGTGATGACTATAGGGGGCTAATATGGTGTGTGAAGAGAAATTCATGCACTTGAGGCTATCAATTCCCCAAGTCATTAAAAAAAATTAAAAGGAAAAAAAACTTGCCTACATCATGACTTAAGTTATGAAATTTTTGAATTTATAATGCTTGAGTTGGTAGATAGCTTGACTTGTGTGATTCATGTTATCTATATTTTTACTTGAAGGGTGAAATAATTTTCAGGAGTTTTGTGACTAAGGTATACACTTGATTAATTTGACTTCAAGAGTTTTGTGATGTCTTGTCCAATGTTTCAAAATTTTGAATTCTTTTCCAAAGGTTTGATGAATGTCAATAGATGTATCTAAAGTTTGAAGGGAAATTATAAACCTTGTTATGATTCAAAATTTGTGGAAGAATGAAGACTTGTGTTTTCTTAATGATTTTCTTGGCTAAAGTATTTTGTTTGAGACAAGCAAGAGTTCAAGTGTGGGGGAATGGATAGGGGCTAAAATTATCACCATTTTTCTAGTTATTTGAGGTTGTTTTGAGGTACTTTTTTTGTAATAACTAGGTATATTCCTACAGAGATACCTACAGAGATCAAGACATCATTGATCAAAGATGAAGACATCATTGATCTAGCTTCTCAAAAATCAAGACATCATTGCCTATATGTAGGCATCATTGATCAAAGATCAAGATCAAGATCAATACAAGAACAAGACAAGACATCATTAATCTAGCTTCTCAAAAATTGAGAACCTACAGAGACTAGAGAAAAGAAGAGAGAGCAAAAAATTGCCTATACCTAGTTTATCTATTCACGTAACCGCACCAGTTTGCCAATTACATTATCATATTCCTTCGAAGAAGCCTAGCTAGGGTAAAACAAGCTAAACTAATCCATGGACCTCGCCCATTTCATTAGGTCCAGGCTTCTATCATTTTTATTTAGACTTGGACTAACAAGCCCATAAATAATAATAATAATAATAATAATAATAATAATAATAATAATAATAATAATAATAATAATAATAATAATACCATTTGTTTATTTATTTAATCTTAGACCAATAAAGCCCATAAATAAATAAATCAACCCAAAAGGACCAAGATAATTAATCTTGCCTTATTTCGTATTTAAGCCCAAGTCAATTTCTATTTATTCAACCTAGACTCAAGCCTTGGATAATAAATTAACCACTTAAACTAGGTAACAATTTTATTCTCTTTCTTAGGCCATTTATTTTATTCTAACCCGATTGGTAAACCAAGCTCCTTAAATAAAACAAAACCCATAATCACCAAGACCAAATCCTCAACCCAAATCCGTCAGGACTTATGGGCTATTCTGGGAACCAAAAGACATATCGCCTTGGCTACTAAAATGACCAAGATACTCCTGCTGTATAAATAGCTGTATTTTGCATTTTAAATATTTCATAATATCACCATATGAAAATATTAACCCTAAGGACAATGCTACGTTAGCATTGTCTTCGACCTACAGGTGTAATGACTAAAATATCTCGCAACGTATCTGATGTGTACAAATTTAGGTATAAAAAAAATCATATAAAAATAAGCACATTCCCAATCAAGTTTAAATTAAAACGTTAACCCCAAATTACACATATGAGCAAGTGTACTCATCATTAAGCATAGCATAGGGTTTAAACGAGTATCGATCCTCAAGGAACAAGTATGTAGTAATCACTTTTCTTTCATTGTTTAACCGAATCAATAAAGTAAAAAAGAATAAAAAGGAAAATAAAATAAAATAAAAGAATATATACATGCCAAGGATGGAGAATTATATAACTTAAACCATTATTTTGACAAACACGACCTTAAAGTACCCAATCATTATCATAACAAATCATTCTCTTGGCATCATAAAGGATTAAGATATATTCACTTCTTTTCTAATCCATGAAATCATTATCTTTTGGACAAATTAGCATCACATATCCTATCTCAACTAATTCACCCTATAATATGCATTAAACACAATCCTTGATTAAATCCCCATATTCTGGCAAATTTAAAACATGAAATTAACCAATGAATCCCTATCCTGGCAGACATCAATTAACCTTTAATTACTCAATTCGTAGCAATTAACCCTCTTTCCAAACAAGATAATAGACAATAAATATGAAATTAATGAATTGAGACCACCATCAACCCATTTTCCAAGTAAGTTAATAGAAAGAAACAACCGATTAATCTCATAATTAGCATAAGTAATTAAATACCAAGTATAACAATCAATGAATCAAAAGATCAAAGTAACTCTAAAAATAATGAATACTGAAAACAATGTCAAATTACAAATAATAATAATAATAATAATAAAGTTAAAAGAAAGCACTCATAGACAAGCCTCATTGTTCTTCTTTCGTATACTATTTTGTACAATCCTCTTTGATTTGATGAATTCCTCCTTGATTTGAGTGATGTTGTGTTTTGCTCATTGAATTCATACATTTGACTTCTATTTTTCCTCTATTTATAGGCATTAGAAGTGTCTAAATTCGTCCCTCTAGGGTTTCTGGCCGAATAGAAGTAGGAAAATACCAACACTCTGAAAATTGTCATAAAATGTGCACAAAAATCGAGGCACCACCTTTGTACCAGTGCACAGCTGGCGGCGCCTGTCCTGCCTAGGGTCGGCGCCGGTTGCATTCTGTCTCTCTCTCCGTTCGTCGATTTTTCTTGATTTTTGTGCCAAGTTCTTCCAGGTCGTAGTCGGCGCCATCTCTGGGCTTCCAACCAGCACCGGTTATGTTCTGTTCAGCATATGTTTCACCGATTTTCTTTTCCTCGAAGTGCGGCCAATACCACGTGGCCGGCGCCACCTTTAGTCTATTTAGCGATGATTTTGCCTTATTTTACCCCTAAAATCTAAAATAATACACAAAATACATTTCCAAGGGTAAAATCTCAAATGTGAAGGAATATGACCAGTTATTGCACAAAATGTATCACAAATGGCCTCAAATAACAAGAAAATATATGACTAATTTTATCCCTATCATTATCACCGTACATTTAGAGAGGAAGCAGTGTATTAACACCTCTCTAAATGACATCTACCATCCTTAAACCTCTAGTCCAATGATCCACTTTTTGCTTTCCAAGGGAGTTTCCTAAAGTAAACATTCCAGTCAAATTCCCCTGGGCCTTAGATAATTATGTTATTTAAATAGTCACAAGGGGGCAATATAGTATAGAAAATATCTCATACTTGTCTGTCTTAACTAAGTAGTCACATATACCCAACATATAAGTATATTGGTCCTAAAATATTATGTGTCCAGACTTGGGTATAAAAATCATATAAAACTAAGCACATTCCCAATCAAATTTAAATTAAAATGTTCAACCCAAATCACACATATGAGCATGCATACTTATCATTAATCGAGCATAGTTTTCAAACGAGTGTCGATCCTCAAGGAATAAGTAGACATTAATTACCTTTCATTCATTGTTTAACTGACTCGATAAAGTGAAAAATAAACAAAAATGAAAAAACCAAAGAAAAGAAAATCAAAATAAAAATATATACATGTCAAGGATATAGAATTATGCAATTCAAACCATTGTTTAGACAAGCATGATCTTAAAGTACCCAACATTTATTAGAACTAATTATTCTCTTGGCATCGTGAAGAATTAAAGTAGACTCACTTCTTTTCCAATCCCTGAATCCCTATCTTCTGGGTAACTTAGCATC
This sequence comes from Voacanga thouarsii, assembly GCA_026120185.1. Classification (NCBI taxonomy): domain Eukaryota; kingdom Viridiplantae; phylum Streptophyta; class Magnoliopsida; order Gentianales; family Apocynaceae; genus Voacanga; species Voacanga thouarsii. The sequence continues at coordinate 687,810 of JANUWF010001319.1, read as the reverse complement.
GCATACTTTGTCTTAACCAGTCTTACCCAAAAGATGCATTAAACACAAATCCTTGATTAAATTTCCATACTTTGGCAAACTTAAAACATGAAATTAACCAATGAATCCATACTCTGGTAGACATCAATTAACCTTTAATTACCAGTTCTTAGAAATTAACCATTTTCCAAGTAAGTTAAGAGACAACAAATATGAAATTAAGCAATTGAAACCACCACCAACCCCTTTCCCAAGCAAGTTAATGAAGGAAATAATCAATCAATCCAAGTAATTAAATACCAATAATAACAATCAATTAATCAAAAGATCAAATAACTCTAAAAACCATGAATATCTAAAACAATGTCAAATTATAATAAAACAATTAACATATCATTGTTCAAGAAAAAGAAAACAAAGTAAAAGAAAGCACTCATAGACAAGCCTCATTCTTCAACCTTTGAAGACCTTATTGCACAATCCTTCTTGAACTTGAAGAATTCCTTCTTTGATTGAGTGATTTTCTATGATGATCAATGAATTCTCTCTTTTTCTCTTGTGTTTCTTGTCTATTTATAGCCTTAAGGAGTGCTTAAACTCATAGGTACCATGTTCTTAGGCGAGTAGAAGTTAGAAGATACTAAAACTCATCAGATTACCAAAAACGCGTAGATAAATCACAGTACCGCCTTAACTCCATGGCACAGCTGGCTCCACCTTAGTTCTATTCTTCTCTGTTTTACCAATTTTTCCATTGCTTTGAAGTCCATATCAACATTGCACAGCCGATGCTGGTTCTAGGGCCCTAGCTGGCACCGCCTCTCCTCTGTTTTGCGATGTTTTCGGTTCATTTTACCCTAAAAACCTAAAATAATGAACAAAATACCTTTCCAAAGGTAAAATCTCAAATATGAAAGAATATGACTAGTTATTGTACAAAATGTATTGCAAAAGAACCTCAAATAACTAAGAAAAGTATGACTAATTTAGCCCTTATCATATTCCCCCACACTTAGCTCTTTACTTGTCCTCAAGCAAAGTATCAAGAACAAATAGGAAAACACAAGGTTAAATCAATCAATCAATCAATTTTAAAATCATATCTTCAATGCTTTCTTCATTTAAGAACATATAACACATGATACTAAATCTTTCACAACTAATGCAAGACTTGTGTAGTGATAAATGACTTAATAGAACCATCTCAATACTTCACAATATTCTCAAACCATTGGAAAGAATTTTAGTTAAAAAAGAATATTCATTCCATATGCTTACTTTTTATACACCCTCTCCACTAATCCGAGACATATCATGATTCTACTCAGATCAAGTAGGACCTTTAAGCTTGTATTGTAAGGCTAAAGGCTTGTAATGTAGCTTATCAAACGAAGGATATAGGAGAATTAAAAATTAAAGAAGATGAGAGTTTGCAAGAAAAGGATAAACAAATTGAATCAATAATTTCCAACTGTTCTTGCTCCCCTATTCCAAGAATCAAACAAATCATAACCTTATATAGCAATTACAGCTCCACTCAAACAAATCTTGCATTTTTTTTCTTTTTCTTTCAACTTTTCTTTTCATCAACTCTTTTTCTCACAAAATCACTCAACATTCCAGCAATGGTGTCAAATCACTCATCTTTTATTTCTACTGCTACTATTCTTTTCTTTCTTATTTTCTTTCCATTCTTTCTAGCAGCTGTTTATTTCTTTTCTTGTTTTCACTCCCTCTTTTTCTATTCTCTTTCTTTTAGTCTCTCTTTTCTTTTCCAGCTCAACTCAATATTGATCTATGACTAAAAGTAACAAGTCATGATCTTTATCCCAGCATTCTTTCTCAACATTCCCTTACACACACATTCAACCATCAAGAGCATAAAGATTTGGAAAATTATTCAACTCTTAGCACAAGTAATGGACTAAATATAATAGTTTTTTAAGAAAGAAATCAATTATTTAGGCTCAAAATAGGCACTAGGGATGTTATGAAAATATGTAGGTTTAAAAAGCTCAAACTATCCAAAGAAGGCCTATTACCGTCATCCCTAAGTTATACCATGATTGTCTTTCTTATTTTGCCTTGAGAGGTATTCAAGTAAGTTTTAGAATGCTCTATGAATTTTAGAGAAAAACCAGATTTAAGAACAATGTAAAGTATTTGATCAAGAACTACTTTGTCCAAATGAGTGCAAAAAGTCATATATAAGCCATAAATGATCTAGAACATATATTCTATAATCCATTACAAAGACATGCATTAAACATATAGCTTAAAATCAGACAAAATTTTGCAATAATTTTGCTCAGTTTTACTCAAAGAAGGAGAAAGAATATGTATAGAAGGCTTGTCAATCAAATCTCTCCCCCACACTTAAATTGGACATTGTCCTCAATGGCCAAATAAATATAACAAGAACAAACAATACCATGAGACCAAAAATATAAAGAAGAAGAGATAAGAAAAATAAACTTCCATTCATTTAGCATTGTGGCGTACAAGATCCGAATGCTTGAAGAATGAGGCATTGGCAAAGTACCTAACAAAAGAAAAATACAAAAGAAAACACCAAAGCATAAAATATAGAAAATAAAAGAAAATAAAGCAAAAACAAAAGAAAGAAAAGAGGACAACAACCCAGAGAGGAAACATATGAATTATCATGTCGCAATAGCCAAGATCATGTCCACTTGATCCGTGTTGCGAAAAAGGTCACCAACATAGTGTTTCACTTGACTTCCATTTACTTTGAAAGTGCCCTCAGTAGGGTGAATAATTTTGATGGTGCTAAATGGAAATATTTTATTCACAGTGTATGGTCCCGACCACCTTAATTTCAATTTACCTGAAAAAAGTTGTAGGCGAGATTTGATTAACAATACTTGATCGCCTTTGGTGAATTCGTGTTGTTGAGTGATGTGTTTGTCGTGCCATTTTTTGACGTTCTCTTTATACTGAGTGGTCATATCATAAGCATCATTTCGCAATTCCTCCGAGGCTGTGAGTTGAAGTAACCTGGACTGCCTTGCTATCTCAAGATCAAGATTAACAAGCTTTATTACGCAATAAGCCTTGTGTTCAATTTCAACTGGTAGATGACATGTTTTGCCATAGACTAACCGAAATAGAGTCATGCCAATTGGTGTCTTAAAGGCTGTCCTATATGCCCAAACGGTGTCGTCTAGCTTTAGACTCCAATCCTTTCTAGTATGGTTAACAGTTTTTTCCAAGATTCTTTTGATTTCCCTATTAACCACTTCAACCTGTCCACTCATTTGGGAATGATAAGGGGTGGCAAACCTGTGGTTCACACCTAGATGTTTGAGAACTTTTTCCATTTGTGCATTACAAAAATGAGTCCTCCTATCACTAATGAGCACCTTAGGCAAACCAAAACTGGTGAAAAGTTTTTTTAGGAATTTCACCACTACTCTTACATCATTAGTGGGCAATGCTTGGGCTTCTACCCATTTAGAAATATAGTCCACTGCCACCAAAATATATTTATTCCCCAAAGAATTGGGAAAAGGTCCCATAAAGTCTATCCCCCAATAATCAAATACTTCACAAGCTTGAAAATTTTATAATTGCATCTCATTAGATTTAGAGATGTTACCTGTACGTTGACACCTATAACAACTTTGGATAAATCTATGGGCATCTCTGAACAATGTGGGCCAATAGAATCTGGCATTAAGCACCTTTTGTGCAGTGTTGTTGGCTTGGTAGTGGCCTCCAGCAAGTCCTTCATGACAATGTCTTAGAATCTCGTCACATTCTTTAGAGTCCATGCATCTACGAATGATTTGGTTCGCACAACACTTAAACAAATATGAGTCTTCCCAAAAGTAATGCCTTACTTCGGGGAGGAATTTCTTCTTTTATTGCATTGTAAGAGTTTTTGGAACAATTCCTGCAACCAAGTAATTAGCAAAATCGGTGAACTAAGAAGTGGTTTGCATCTCACCTTCTATGAGCAATAGTTGCTCATCCGGAAAAGTGTCATCAATGTCCTCTTCTATCAGGGATTCTAAATTTAGATTATCCAATCTAGATAATTGATCCGCAGCCAAGTTTTCTGCACCTTTTTGTCCCTAATCTCCAAATCAAATTTCTGCAATAATAGAACCCATCTTATCAATCTTGGCTTGGAATCATGTTTGGTTAATAGGTATTTCAGGGCTAAATGGTCCGTATAAACAATGGCTTTGGACAGAATAAGATAAGAATGGAATTTATCAAAAACAAACACTATGGCAAGCAGTTCTTTCTTTGTTGTTGTGTAATTTTCCTATGCATCCGTTAAAGTCTTGCTTGCATAGTATATAGGTTGGAAGTGCTTATTCTGTCTTTGTCCCAATACTGCACCAACTGCAAAATCACTTGCATCATATATTAGTTCAAAGGGAAGAGACCAATCAGGTGCAATTAGAATGGGTGAATTAATTAACTTGTCCTTAAGTATGGTAAAAGTGTTGAGACATTTTTCATCAAAATTAAACACAGGATCCTTTTTCAAGTAAAAAAGTAAGAGGTTTTGAAATTTTTGAGAAGTCTAAGATGAACCTCCTATAAAAACCTGCATGACCAAGAAAGCTTTTTCTAGCTTTTACCGAAGTGGGGGGAGGCAGCTTCTCAATTGCTTCAATTTTTGCTCTATCAACCTCAAAATCAGGTGAAATTTTATGCCCCAACATAATGCCTTCTTCACCATAAAGTGGCATTTTTCCCAATTAAGCATGAGATTGATCTCTTCACATCATGCTAGCACCTTTTCAAGATTAGATAAGCACAAGTCAAAGGAGTCACCAAAAATTGAAAAATCATCCATAAATACCTCTATGATGTCCCCCACGAGTCCTTCAAATATAGCTGTTATGCACATTTGAAATGTTCCAGGACCATTACAAAGACCAAATGGCATCTAACGATATGCAAACGTACCATATGGACATGTGAAATTGATTTTTTCTTGGTCCTCTGGAGCTATAGGAATTTGTAGGTAGCCAGAAAATCTATCTAAGAAACAATAATACTTATGTCTAGCTTACCTTTCCAACATTTGGTCAATAAAAGGAAGAGGGAAGTGATCTTTTCTAGTGGCTTTATTTAACATCCTATAATCTATGCAATACCTCCAACCCATGACTAATCTCGTAAAGACTAACTCATTTTTATTATTGAGGCTCACCGTCATTCCTCCCTTCTTTGGTACCATTTGAGTAGGACTCACCCGAACACTATTAGAGATAGGGTAAATGATGCCTGAATCTAAGAGCTTAACCACCTCACCTTTTACCACTTCACTCATATGTGGGTTCAACCTACATTGGGTTGCAGTACGGGTTTTGCACCTTTTTCCATCAAGATCTTGTGCGTGCAGAAGAGTAGACTAATGCTTTTAATATCAGTGATCTTCTAAACTCTCACTCCCTTATATTTTCTTAACATACTTACCAGCTTGGTCTTTTGTTCTGGCTTGAGATCTTTGGCAATGATGACAGGCAACTTACGTTCTTTAGCTAAGAACATATATTCCAAATGCTCGGGTAGGTCTTTTAAGTCCAATTCGGGAGGATCTTTTATAGATGATTTCATTCTCCCAAAACTGCTTTTTCCTATTTCTAAATTCTACATCCCATCCTCATTGTGAAATTCCTCCAAATACTCCTTTGATGTTTCCATCAATTCCTCCTCAATAGATTCCTGCATCAACTCAAAAACTGATTCGTCAAGAATATCAACTCTTAGACAAAAACCATCAGAAGACATAGGGTGTTGCATGCTTTTATGGATTTGAATGACTACTTCCTCATCCCCAACCCTAAGTGTCAACATCCCCCCATGAACGTCAATTAATGCTTTTGCTGTAACTAGGAAGGGTCTACCTAAGATTAAAGGAACTTTGGAATCTTCATTCATGTCAAGAATAACAAAATCCACGGAAAATATGAATTTATCAACTTTTACAAACATATCTTCTATTATGCCCCTAGGATATTTGATAGATCTATCCGTGAGTTGAATACTCATCCTAGTGGGCTATGGTTCTCCTAGGTCTACCCTTTTAAATATTTTATATGGCAATAAATTAATGCTAGCACTTAGGTTAGCTAATGCATTGCAGAAATGAAGAGTGCCAATTAGACAAGGGATAGAGAAACTCTCTGGATCTTTTGCTTTGTGTGGCAAATTCGAGTTGTCCTGCAGGATGCCGGAGTATTCTTCATTGAGGACTACTATGGACAATTCTTCCAATCGCTTTTTGTTGACAAGCATGCTTTTGAGGAATTTGGCATATTTGGGCATGTAGATTAAAGTTTCACTAAGAGGAATGTTTATGTGGAGTTGTTTGAACACCTCAAGGAATTTGTCAAATTGAGCATCCTTTCAGGCCTTATGTAGATGAGTAGGGTATGGTATGTTAGGCTGAAAAGAAGGTTTTTCAGAAGGTGCAAAGAGGATAGCCTGCACTGGTTCCGGTACCTTAGTCGGCTCTGGTTCAGTTCTGTGTTGTGTGATTTTGGGTTTTCTGGCTAGCTAGCGCTAGTTCTCTTCTTCTAGTCGGTGTCGGTCGTCATCTGGACTATCTAGTACTTCTTTTCCACTGCGCAATGTGACAGCAGCTGTTTTCTCAATGGCTATTGGCGTGAGTTCATAAGATTTTATCACCATATCCGTCAAAAAGCCATATTTGTCATTCCATGTTATGGATCATTGCTTTGAATTTTTTGAATGTGGAATTGATTTCTTGGAAATGCCTCGTGACATGAATAGAAAATTTCCCAATCAAAGTTTCAAGCTCTATTGATTCTAGTGCTTTGAGTGTTATCTTCGAAGCGTACTGGGAGTACTGCCGCTCAATTCGACTTCCTTAGATCCCAATTCGCCATTTCTCCTAAACATAGAAACGAGTTAGATAGGGAATTACTAATGAAGATAAAATTACAAGATTACACAATTAGTTAAAAGAACATAGTCAAAGTTAATAGGTTAGGGTAGGTTACAAGCGTGTACAAGAATCCATGAAATATAAAAGATAGCATCTTTTTGCATAAAGAACAATTATACATATTTACATATCTACATATTTTCCTATTTACATATTTACATAGTTAAATAAACAAAATCCATGTTTTCATGTTATTGTTCCCCGGCAACGGTGCCAAAAACTTGATGTGCCCGGACTTGGGTATAAAAATCATATAAAACTAAACACATTCCCAATCAAGTTTCAATTAAAATGTTCAACCCAAATTACACATATGAGCATGTGTACTCATATTAACCGAGCATAGGTTCAAACGAGTGTCGATCCTCAAGGAATAAGTAGACATTAATTACCTTTTTTTCATTGTTTAACCGACTCAATAAAGTGAAAAACAAATGAAAATGAAAAAAGAAAAGAAAAGAAAATCAAAATAAAAATATATACATGTCAAGGATATAGAATTATATAATTCAAACCATTGTTTAGACAAGCATGATCTTAAAGTACCCAACATTTATCAGAACTATTTATTCTATTGGCATCATAAAGTATTAAAGTAGACTCACTTCTTTCCCAATCCATAAATCTCTATCTTCTAGGTAACTTAGCATCACATACTTTGTCTCAACCAGTCTTACCTAAAAGATGCCTTAAACACAATTCTTTGATTAAATTTCCATACTCTGGCAAACTTAAAATATAAAAATTAACCAATGAATCCATACTCTGGTAGACATCAATTAACCTTTAATTACCAGTTCTTAGCAATTAACTATTTTCCCAAGCAAGTTAAGAGACAACAAATATGAAATTAACCAATAAAAACCACCATCAACCCTTTTCCCAAGCAAGTTAATGAAAAGAAACAATCAATTAATCTCGTAATCAATCCAAGTAATTAAATACCAATAATAATAATCAATTAATCAAAAGATCAAATAACTCTAAAACCATACCTATCTAAAAAAATGTCAAATTACAATAAAATAATTAATATATCATTATTGAAGAAAAAGAAAACAAAGTAAAAGAAAGCACTCATAGATAATCCTGCTTCTTCTTCCTTTGAAGACCTTCTTGCGCAACCCTCCTTGAACTTGAAGAATTCCTTCTTCGATTGAATGATCAATGAATTCTCTCTTTTCCGTTGTGTTTTTCATCTATTTATACCCTTAAGGAGTGCCTAAACGTGTACGTACCATGTTCTTGGGCGAGTAGAAGTTGGAAGATACTAAAACTCCTCAGATTACCAAAAACGCATAGACAAATCGCAACACCGCCTTAACTCTAGGGAACAGCCCGCACCGCCTTAGTTCTATTCTTCTCGGTTTCACCAATTTTTCCATTGCTTTGAAGTCCGTTTCAACAGTGCACAGCCGGTGCCGGTTCTAAGGCCCTAGCCAGTGCCGCCTCTCTTCTGTTTTGCGACATTTTCGCTTCGTTTTACCCCAAAAACCTAAAATAATGAACAAAATACCTTGCCAAGTGTAAAATCTCAAATATGAAAGAATATAACTAATTATTGCACAAAATATATTGCAAAAAGAACCTCAAATAACTAAGAAAAGTATGACTAATTTAGCCCCTATCACAACAGAACCTGAACTATAGTATATCAATGCATATACTTCTAGCTTTGTCAGACCACCAACTCATACTCAAGCTGTAAAGTGTAAGTCTATGTTGTAGTAGTAGTAGTAGTCTAGGTTTCTTTCGTATAGTAATTTCAGAAATCACTACTGCAGGTCCAGTTTTACGTAATCGAAATATGCTTGTGTTATGAAGTGAGAGGACTACTCACTGCCTAAAGGTAAGCCATTCCCCATTTAGAATTCATAACACAATAACCTTACCATGATGAGATTCCTATTCTCACCATTCAGTTCAAAAAATAGTTTTTGTATTAAGTAAACCATGATCCGTACCTTACTATGAAAGTCCATCATTCACATAGGTTACTCAACATAATGGGTCTTTTCCATCAAAATTGTGCACAAAAATAATGTAAGTTTATAAACAAAATTTTAAGAATAAAATTTTCATTTATATTAATAGAAATTACATCAGAAACATAGTTTAAGAGGGCGTACATTCCAGCAATCTCAAACTTGCACTCCAAGACTGTGTAAGTTCATAGGTGTCCACCCCTGCGGCAGCTAAGTGTTTTCTAAAGACTCTCTCAACCAAAGGCTTAGTGAAGGGATCTGCTAGATTGTCCTTCAAGACAATCTATTCCACCACAACTTCCCTTCTCTAGATAAAATCCCAGTTTGGGTGGTACTTCCTCTTAATGTGATTCCCCTTCTTGTGATTCCTGAGTTCGTTGGATTTTGAGACTGCCCAGTGTTGTCACAATATATCACAACCGGCCTTCTATTTGTTGCACGACTCCACGTTCTGAAAGGAACTTCCAGAGCTAGTCTGCTTCTGATACAGTAAAAATATGGAAGCCTCTTGATTTTGAAAACAAGAACCCTAGAGTTCATCACCTAACTCTGTACAAAATTCACACACAAAAATGAACTAAATGCAAATGCACTTAACCCACTGAGAATTGATGAATCTAGCTTACTTCAAAACACCTAAATACCGTAATCTATCAAGAGATTAGAACAACCAGATAGGATTTGAAGAAACCTAAAAACTTAACCTATCAAGAACACTAGAGAAATACTAGCACCTAAGAATAGAGAAAGAGATTTAGATTATCCCTTTGAAGTTTAAAGACATGGAATCAAAGGTAGGACTAAGCCTTTTGATTTGGTCTTGAATGGGAATTACCCCTGATACACTCTCTTCTAGAGAGAATTTGGTTTCATTGCCAAAAATATTCTAAGTCTCAAAAGTCTATCTATTACAAGAATAAGAAGGCATATATAAAGATAACAAACTAATCCTAGAAAATAGGAGATGTAATCTTAGCCATTCATCTTCTAAGTAAGTTTAAAATATATCTATTACAAGTTAAAAGTCGTAGGAATTAAATTCAAAACAAAATAAAATAAAACAAAGAAAATTAGCAAAACAGGGCATTACCGAAGTAAATTGGCACCAGGTGTATAATGGACCCGAGGCCAAGTATCTTTTGGAAATAGAACAATTTTGTTCTAGTGTAGACCTGGTGCCATATGTACTAGTGTACCTCGTGCCATGCGTGTTTTGCTATCCTCACACCTTTCTTTTCTTGTCTTTTCAGCCCCCTCTTGTGTTCTTTTGGCCCTCGATACCAATTGTTGTCGAAGCTTTGATCTTCTTGGCCCTTCTTTAATGCTCCATTACTTGACAACCTTCTTCATCATTGGCTTGCAATCTTGAAATGCACCTTGAAGTCTCTTGAAAATGAGCTTCACCCATAGAGCCATGTATTGTGTCTTTGTCCTCCTTCCCTCTTCTTTAGAATGACCTTCATGCTTGGGAGGATTCCTACCAGCTTTCTTAGATACCTCTGAAGTTGCCACATGCTCAACTTCTATAGCTGAGTCAGCAATGCAAGATTGCTTAATTCTCCTCCATAAAATAGCCCTCCGGACAAGGTAAAGACATATCCTGAGTTTGTATATCTTGTAGGAACCAAGTCATTAGCCCTGCAAACTAATATATAATCTCTCATTCCCTTGAGGTATTTGAGAATGTGCTTTAGAGCTTGCAATGAACCTCCCCAAGGTTTTACTAATATTTGCTAACTTAGCCTACGACAAAACAGATATTTGGCCTAGTGTACAGCATAGTGTGCATGAGACTTCCCACTACCGAAACATAGGAAATCCTACTTATCCCTTCTATCTCTTTTTAAGACTTTGGGTAGTCTTTTGAAGAAAAAAGATAACCTATGCTACAAGGGATTAATGCTCTATTGCATGATCTATGCTGAACTTGGTCAGTATCTTATCAATGTATGTTTCTTGGGATAATCCTAACATTCTTTACTTTCTATTTCTAAGAAGCTTAATTTCAAGAAAGTAACTGGCTTTTCCCAAGTCTTTCATACTGAATTAACTAGACATCAAACCTCAGTAGATGACAATGTCCCTACATCATTCCTAATGAGGAGGATGCTATCCACAAACTGTACAAGAAAAATCATATTTATTCCTTCCAGTTTCTTGTACACACAAAGTTCATTATTATTTTCGGATGAAATTGTAGGACTTTACAGTCTCATCAAAATGAATGTTCTATGCTCTTAATGTTTACTTAAGTCTATAAATAGATTTCTTAAGCTTACAAACCATATGTTCTTGGCCCTTATCAATAAAGCCTTTCGGTTGGGACATATAGATGTCTTCACTAAGATGGCCATTGAGAAATGCTGTCTTGACATCCATTTGCCATATCTCATTGTCATAATGACATGCGATAGCAAAGAGGATATAGATGTACTTAAGCATGGCTAATAAGAAAAATATTTCTCATAGTCGATTCCCTATTTCTGAGTGTACCTTTTCATTACAAGCCTAGTTGTTATGATCTTGGAAAACACCAAACTTGTGAATTGAACTCAAAATAAGAACCTTAACAAACTCACACACAAGAATAAAAAAATGCTAGGAAATTAACACTGTTGTGATAATATGAATCTATCACACTGCAAAAATACATTAACACGATAATCTAACTAGTGATTAGGATGACAAGGAAAGGAATTTGAAGAAACCTAACTCAATCCTATCAAACACACTAAGCAACCTTGTATATAAGAATAGAGATGAAGTTGAGATTATCCCTTAAGATTTAGAGACAAGATCAAAGGTGAGACTAAATCCTTTGATTTAGCCTGGATGTTTAATGGAATCACCCATGAGGATCACCTTCAAGAAGTCTCTCTAGAGAGAGAATCTGAATTTTCCTTCCCAAAATACCAAAGTTTTCTTTACAAAGCTATAATAGCCTATTTATTGTTACTTTACCCTAAACTATTAAACAACTAAATGTAAATATTAAATGGCAATAACACAAGTTTTGAGGCCCTATTACATGCCCTAAAATAGGTTAAAGCATAATAAAAATCATGAAAATTTAATTAGAATGAAAAAAAAAGGCTGAAACAAGAAAAGTTGCAAAAGTTCGAAACCAGCCAGAATAGGGTCGATGTCAGGTAGGCATCCTGGGGGTGGCATCGGGTCCAATCAGTTCTCAAGCACAAAAGTCAGAACCACAGCCGGTGCCAGGTCAGGCACTTAAGGCCTGCGCTAGATCTAATCTGTTGTACTCCAAAAATTGAGGAATTTTGTAGATCACAGACGGTACCTGGTCGATGGATCTGGGCTAGCACTGGGTCAGCTCTGCGCACTCCAATCCCTGCTTATTGGTCCTCCATTCCTTCCATTCCTTTTCCATGCATTCCTTGATCTTCTAAACAGTTTTGAAGCTAAGATTATTTCCACTTTATGCTCCCTTGGGTCGCATTCCTTCACTTGCCCATTTGCATTTTAATCCTTGTTCATTTGTTTGCTTGACCTTCCACAAGGATTACTGCCTTTTGGTACTCATTTTGGCCTTCTTTTTAGTATCCATTCCTTTATCAATCTCATATCCCTTGACTTGTTGGCTTAGTTGGCCTTAAACTCCTATTGAAACCTCTTGAACATGGATCTTGTAACACCCCGTTACCTAGGCCCACCGGGGCCGGGGATGTCGCCCCGTCCAAAGGACAATAGGTCTTTATAACTAGGTCACACAAATAAAATAGGAGAATAAAATTAAAAAAAATACTTGAACTTAAAATTATTTACATCCCAAAAATAAGTCCAAGAATAAATCCAAGAATACCCAAAAACAAATCCATAATAAAATTCATCCACTCTCATCTCCCTAAAACATTACATAAAATAAATTATCAGAAAATCTTCCAAAACAAGCACTATCTAGCTACTCTTCCCCACAGTAGGATCGACCTGAAATCATGGAAAAAACGGTGGTGAGACAGAAATCTCAGTAAGTCTGTGTGTGCTTAAGTGCCAGGAGAAAATAGTTTGTGAATGCAAAGTATAAAATTCTTTATAAGAGATCACTGGCAAGCATTAAACATTAGTCAAAAGCAAGAGTGGTGTTTTAGCTTTTCCAACCATAAATAATCAATAAAATCAACCACTCAAAAGAAATGATCATGGGTTACCACACGTTGGGCCCCATAACCGTATGGTCAGCATGCCACACTTTGTGCATACCGCCGATCAAAATGCCACACTTTGTGCACACTAACAAAAGTAGGTGATCAGCCTATTGGGCAAGATACTTCTCCTTCTCTATACCCAAATAACAACCGGTTGTCCATTTTGGCAACACACAGTCACTTGACTGAAAGAGAACATTGCTAGCTCAGACCGGCACGACCTATCGGACTGACTTCCTATCCAAGAAGGATTCACCCCTCAGAGGTGGTCACCTATTGAGAGACTTACCCTAACCCCTCAAGGACTAGCCCTAGTAGTCCACCCTTATTGAGTATTCAACGACATTTCCCACTTGGGGTAAAATGAACAAAACACTGTTCCACATGAAAATGGCAATTAAGGGTTCCCAAAGTCTTTGTCAAAATCAGTTTTGAAAAGAGTTTTGAGATTAAGTAAATCTGCTTATTAATTTTCAAATAAATTTTTTGTTTGAAATAGGAAAGAAATTAATCCTCAATTGCCCTTGCAAAACTGAGTGTCCAAGCACTCTACATTTAGCTTGCCATAATAAACATGTTTCATCAATCAGGTTTTATGCAGAAGCTTACCTGATCCTTGCTCACAATATAAGGTCTCCAACAGCTGACCTAACCCCGCATGGGCAAATACAAATCACAATCAAACTTAAGCCAAAATCCACTTTCTAAATTTAAAACAACTCAACTCACTACCACCATGATCCTTGTGTCCCAAGCTTTATGGCCAAACAATAAATAAATAGGTTTATAAGCTAAGCCTAATTTGATATTTAAAAGAATTAATGTTTTGAGAAATAAGTACCAATAAGTTGATGGTTTAAATCTTGCTAAGAAAAATTTAGAGTTTATTTGATGAGTCTAGGTGGTATTACGTAAAATAATGATTTATTAATAATTTAATTGTTAGAAAATAATTGATAACTAAAATTAGTTGAAAATAAATTTAATGAGTCTTGCTTGAAAAATAATAAATAAATTTTTAATGGGTTTTGATTAAATATAATAATTAAATTTTTAGTAATAAATATTTTACTAATTATGATTATTTTCATAAAATGTTTAGTTGATTTCATTATTTTATATAATATATATATATTTTTTTATTTTTCTAGCAAAAGCTATTATTTATTTGACTAAAATATCATTATTATATATAATAATCCAAATCTACCATTCCTAGGGTTTTTTTCGAAATTACTTAGCAAAATCATATTATTAAATATTTTATTCATGAAATAAAAATTAGCTTAGGGACAACTAGATCATGATCATACTTCTATGGCTAACCACAATCATGAACATATACAATCCTTCAATTTATCAAATCATCCAAATCATGCATAGATCTAAATTTATCAAGACATGATCTAACCCCTACTAGCATAAACATGATCATGGCATCAATAATCCAATATGAATATAAATCCTATTCACCAAAGGTGACATAATCTCTAGCATACTTCATTACAAATACTACCTATGACATGGAGACATGCATTAAACCTCAAATCATCATACAATCAACCAAGATAATCTATCTATGCATAAATCCCACCTCCTTCATATTCATACATACATTCATGCTTCAACCTCAGCAATATATACTCAAATCCTATCCACAGTCCACCTTCTATCAACATTATCCTAGAGACATGAATCTAGAATTTAAAAGAAGGGTTGAAGGGACTTACTTGATTGCTGAATTCTTTGAATGAGTTTTGAATGGATCTCAACTCCTAGATGCCTAAATTCGTCCAAGGAAGATGAAGAAAGCATGGCTATTTGTGAAGAAGCCATTCGGCTAAGAGGAGAGAGATTCGGCTATGAGAGAGAGAGAGAGAGAGAGAGAGAGAGAGAGACCATTAGCATGTTTATTCATATATATATTCATTAGAGATTAAGATTGGAGAAGATAAAGTTGTTAGAACAAACCTACCTTGAAGGTGTTCTTGAGTCTTTACAAAATTTCTGGTTTTTTATCCAAAATAGCAAATTGGATTTTGGAGTTTGATGTTAAGAATGGTATTGATGGACTCACAGTAGTGAGTAGGTTCAATTTGGAAATTTTAGAAGTAGTTTGAAGTGATTTGGAGGGATATTAGGTGAAAGGAATGAGTAGGTGTTCTTGGTGTGTTGTGTGTTCTTGATGTCGAAGAGAGTAGAGAGCTTTTGGGATTGGAGGCTGCCAAAATTCTATAAAGATTAGGGTTGGCCGACTGCTTGAAGGGTTTTGGTAGCTGATTTTCTGGTTTGGAAGGGAAAAGAAAAGGCTAGTTGTTGAAATCCTTGAAGAATATTTTTGGGTAGCAAATTTGGAAACTAAATATTCAAGAATATCTTTTATCATGGGAGAGCTTTTGGAAGTCTGCCATGGCCGAATTGCTGGGCTGTGTTCTGGCTAGATGAATGCTGGTTGAGAGAGGCTAAGGGTGGCTGAAAATACTAAGTGTAATGGTGAAGGAAAGGTCTGGTTGTTTGAGGTATATTTTATGAAAAGTTGTTAAATCATAGTGGCTGGAATTTTGGTATCCAAATCAGATCATGTTTGCAGAATTTTTTTTGAAATCTTTTAGGCAGCCATGACTGGATTTTCATGCAAAAGCTTGAGGAGGATAATGGAGTTCAATTACTAAAGGTTTAAGGGTGGTTTGCGCAGAAAAAGGATTGAGTTTCGGCTAGGGATGAATTAGAAAACAAAGCTGGAAAGTTTTCCTGCACAGGATTTCGCAAGGCTGGAATTTTTTGGGCAGCCTTTGGCTGCCACCTTCTAGTCGACTTTCAGGGAGTTTGAAGGGAAATTTCAGGGGCTTTCAAGGCTGGCTTCCAGCCTTCTTTATGGAGGAAAAACATGGCTCAGGAGCTGAGCAAAACTTGGAAGAAAACAGCTTGGTTTCGGACCTCCAAAGCTGTGAATTTGCCTAAGAATTTTTCTAGTTTTACACCACCTTTGTGCAGTCCGAAAATGGCCAGAAAAATCCAAGTTCTAAGCTGATCAAAAGGGCCATTTTCTGGCAGATTTTGGGAGGGAATAATGGCTAAGAATTTCGACACCTTGACGGTGCACAAAGCTGGGAAAATTTCTATTCCATGCATGAAGCAAAATGAACTTAGCTAGAGTGAAGTTTTTAGAAAGTTCACTAAGGAGTTTAATTCACTTGAAATCCTTTCCCCCTCTTCCATGGCTTCGATCTATAAGATGTCTCTTACTACGACATTTTGAACCTTTAAAGCCATAGCACATTGCTGGAATTTTTTCTAGAATAAAATTGGCTTGAACAATTTGAACAAGCTAATGAATTGAGAAATAGGGAAAATTAAGGATCAAGAGGAAATGAATTCCCCCTTAGGAATTTTGTGTATCGCAAAAGAATAGGATTAGGATACTCCTATCATGTTTCTCTTAGGACAACATTTCTACCCTACTCCAAGCACATAAGGCCGAAAATAATGCTTCCCTAGCAAAAATAAAATTTAACCAAGCTAAAGCTCCTATGATGAAATTTGAACACAAGACCTCAAGAATTAATTCTAAGGCTCTAACCACTAGACCGCAACAACTCTTATTCTTATTTTCCCTCTAAAAATATTTTCCTATTCAATCTTCAAGCCATCTCCATTTTTCCACCTTAAGCAAAAATTACCATTTTGCCCTTCTCAAGCAATACTCACAACCAAGCCTTCGAGACAATAAAACTCAAATCCAAAGCACAGAAAATCATATAAAAATATATTTAAACATGCAATAAATATGATATGCACCCAACCCCCTTACTCTAAGGTTGGTTTTGACTGGGGTTTCACATCCTCCCCTCATTAGAAGAATTTCGTCCCGAAATTCAAGCATACCTCTATTTCAAATCAGGGTACTTCCGCTTAACCCATTCTTCCGACTCCCATGTGGCATCCTGCGTGCTATGGTGCTCCTACTGAATCTTAACCATCGGTATCTATTTGTTCTGTAGAGTCTTGACATTGCAGTCCAATATTCGCACAGGCTTCTCCACATAGCTCAGATCTGGCTGCAACACTAACGGTTCATCATTCAATACATGATTGGGATCAGCATTGTACTACTTCAATTGTGACACATGAAACACATCATGGATTCCCATCAACCCTTCTGGCAGATCCATTCGGTAAGCAACCGGTCCAATCATTTCCTTAATCGGAAACGGCCCCAAATATCTTGAATTCAATTTTCCGCCCTTCGGATGCTTCAAAATTCCCCTTTTCAGCGTCAATTTCAAAAATACGCTATCCCCGACTTGAAATTCTAATTCTCTTTGCCGGTTGTCTGCATAGCTCTTCTGCCGACTTTGTGCCGCCTTTAACCTTTCCTTGATCAATTTCACTTTATCCAGCATCTCTTGGACACATACTTCTTTGGTTTTGCTCACATGACCATCTTCGGACAAACTCCAATATAATGGTACTTGACACTTGTACCCATACAAAGCCTCATACGGTGCCATCCCAGTTGAGGTTTGGTAGCTATTATTTTGTAACAGCTCGGCATACGGTACACACTCTACCCATTTATCTCTGATGTCCAAAATACAGGCTCTCAGCATATCCTTTAATATTTGTATCACCCTCTCTGACTGCCCGTCGGTCTGTGGATGCGCCATCGTACTGAATTTTAGACTCGATCCCATCGCTTCCTGAAACTTTCCCCAGAATCGAGATGTAAACCTCGGGTCTTGATTTGACACTATGCTTGAAGGTACACCATGCAGTCGGACGATTTCTCGAACATAAGTCTAAGCCAGCTTCTCCATCGAGTCTCTCATATTCACCGGTATGAAATGGGCTGACTTGGTCAGTTGATCCACCACTGCCCATATGGCATCCTTTTGAGTCCTTGACATGGGAAGCCCAGTGACAAAATCCATAGTCACCTCCTCCTATTTCCATTCCGGTACTGGCAATAGCTGCAATAGTCCTGCTGACTTCTTGTGTTCCACTTTGACCTTTTGGCAGATGAGACAGGTCGAGACATACTTGACCACATCTTGCTTTAGTCCGGGCCACCAATAGGCTATCTTCAAATCCTGATACATCTTGACTTCCCCCGAATGAATGGCGTACTTGCTCTTGTGCGCCTCCTCCAAAATTCTGTCTTTTAATTGCTGATTTCCAGGTATACACAACCGATCCCTGAAATGTTGAACTCCCGCTTCGTCTAGACGGAATTCACTGCCCGACCGCCTAAGCTCCTTGTCCTTGAAAAGTTGAAACTCGACGTTGCTTTGCTGAGCTCCAATGATTTCCTTCTTCAGATCCGGCACTAACTTCAAATTGTTGATGACAATTCCTTTATCTTGCACTTCCACCCTTCTGTCTAACACATCCTGAACCGCTTGCATTTCCTATACCCTTAATCTGGCCATCCCAACCTTTCTGCTTTGGGCGTCCGCCACAGCGTTAGCTTTCTAGGGATGGTAGTTGATCGGACAACGGTATTCCTCCAAGAATTCCATCCACCTTTGCTGCCTCAAGTTCAGATCCTTTTGAGTGAAGATATACTTCAGACTCTTGTGGTCGGAGAACACCTCATATTCTACTCCATACAGGTAGTGTCGCCATTTCTTTAGGGCAAACACTATTGCTGCCAGCTTCAGATCATGAGTGGGGTAGTTAACTTCATGAGGTCTTAGCTTCCGAGAAGCGTAAGCAATCACTTTCCAGTCCTGCATCAACACTGCTCCCAATCCTTCTTTCGAAGCGTCGGTATATAGCGCGTAAGTTTACCTCCAGTAGACTCAATACCGGTGCTGTCATCAGTCTGCGCTTCAGTTCTTGAAAACTTTTCTCGCATTTCTCGTTCCACACAAATAGAACATCCTTTCTCAATAATCGAGTCATTGGTAATGCAAGTGTCGAAAATCCCTTGATAAACCTTCGGTAGTAACTAGCCAGTCCTAAGAAACTCCAAATCTCGGTGATACTCTCTGGCTGCTTCCAGTCGGATACCGCTTCAACCTTTGTCGGGTCCACATTGATTCCCTTCTTAGTCACCACATGGCCAAGGAATGCCACACTGTCCAACCAGAATTCGTACTTGCTGAACTTGGTGTACAGCTTGTGCTACCAAAGCTTCTCCAGTACGAGCTTCAGATGCTCCGCATAATCCTCCGGACTCTTAGAGTAGATCAAAATGTCGTCGATAAAGACCACCACGAACTTATCCAGATAGGGTCGAAACACTCGGTGCATCAGGTCCATGAATACTGCTGGGGCGTTAGTCACGCCGAACAGAATCACCACGAACTCGTAATGTCCATATCTGGTGTTGAAGACCGTCTTGGGGATATCTTCCTCTCTTATCCGCACTTGGTAGTATCATTGTCTCAGATCCAACTTGGAGTAGCAACTGGTCGAATAGCTCGTCAATCAACGGTAGGGGATACTTGTCCTTGACCGTCAAATTATTTAATCCCTGATAGTCAATGCATAGCCTTAGAGTGTCGTCCTTCTTCTTCACAAATATCACTGGCACTCCCCAGGGTGACGTGCTAGGTCTGATGTAGCCTTGACTCACTAACTCCTCTAACTACTCTTTCAACTCTATCGGTGCCATCCGGTATGGGGTTCGCGATACTGGTTCCGCTCCCAGAACTAAGTCGATGGTGAATTCCACTTCTCGGCTGGGAGGTAGAGAATCAAGCTCCGTCAAAAATACATCGAGAAAATCCTTCAGTATTTCAGTGTCCTCCAAAGTGCATTGGTCCTTCGGCTTGTTTATCACATAAGCCAGGTAACCTTGACACCCTTGCCTTAGCAATTTTCGAGCCTTAGCACCCGCAATCAAATACTTAAGTTCTTTCACCCTCTTGCCATTAAATTCCAATACATCACAACCCAATCTGACGAACTGGACTGTCTTATTATTATAGTCTACCCTAGCCCTATGCTTGGCTAACCAGTCCATCCCCAAAATTAAGTCATAATCCTCAATGTCTAACACTATCAAATCTCCCTCTAGACTTTCTCTCCCCACATTAACTTTACACTTTTTACATATCGATCCGCTTGCACCATTTTCCCAAGAGGTATGCTCACCACTAAAGATGATGAGACTCCACTTCATCATGGAGGATAAGGACCGATGACTAGAGTGAGGACCAAGAAGCTTCAAGATGATTTTCAATTGATCATCAAACAATGCTTGAGGATGAAAGAGGATTGGAGGGTTGAGGATGCGAGCCAAGAGTTCGTGTTGATGGCCATTTGCGAAGGACCCCAACAAGAACTTAAGCCGTTAGCAAAAGGGGATGAAATTTGATAAGGAAGGCTTCTAGAGGACAGTCGGCGTTGGCTCCATGCAGCTAAATTGGCGCCAGCTCCATTCTATCCAAAACAAACACTCAAACAAATGAGAACCGGCCGAAGACAGAACTTAACCGGCGCCGGTTGTGATGTTCCAAAACGGCGCCGGCATGGCCCTGGGCAGTCGTCGACTGTTCCACTTTTTAATGCTTTTCTCCAATTTTTTTCACTTTTAATTGCTTGTAAAGACTTATTTCGACCCTAAATTGTAACTAAACCTCAGATATTACTTAGCTAGGGTTAGGTAGTATAAATAGCACCTTTATTACTTTGACAAGACAATTCACTTGACTTTAAATCAAATTTGAGAGAGAATCTTGAGAGGCCTAGCCTCCTTGTTCATCTTGTTCAAGACCAAGCTAAAGGGTTAGTCCTTCTTTTATAAGAGTCTATAAATCTTTTGGATAATCCAATTTTATTTTCTTTAAATGGGTCTTAGTTGCTTTGTTCTTCTAAGGTTTGTTTGAAATTCAATATTTGGGTGCCTATTTTCTCTATTCTATTGTTCTTGTTTGCCTTTGTTGCTTCAAGGATATTAGGGTGAGAATCTAGTAGAACTTTCTATTCATCTTGAGGGTCTTTGATGCTTTATTCTTTAAGGGTTTAAAAGAGTGTAGATAGTTAGGTTACCTTTCTCTTTTGTCAGAAGAAAAAAATCTCTGTTTTGGTTCCCATTGTTGAGCTGAACCCTAACAAACAAATATACCACAACACCAAGAAAAAGCTACCACAAAAAGTCATATCAAAGAGTTTGGTATCAAAGTAAGGAAAAACTAAATTCCTATCAAAGCTTGAAAACAAGAAAAAGGAGCCCTACAAAGGAAAGAAAAAGAAAAACAGGGCAAATCCCGTAATTGAAAAATATGCTTCAAAAAGGTCATTGAATATTTGTTATATCTTGAATTTTCTGTTGGGAAATTGCTCCTTGATGTTGTTATAATCCTTGGGAACAAATTTGTCTTGTGTTTGTGGTTAAATTTGGCTTGAATATGGCTGAAATTTCTGATTGCTCTTGAGTGACGAGTTGCAGCCAAGATGTTTGATAAAAGTTCCATGAGAGTGTTTTTGGATATAGTTGGGAACTTTGATTCTTGATTTTGATTCTTTGCATTTTTGTGACTTGTTATAACACTCTAATGTTGAATTCCATGATCCTTGAACTCAATTTCTCTATTGTGTACTTGTGACCATGTTCTTCATCATCCTAGTTTTAGTTGTTCTTATCTCTTTGTTCTTGATAATTCTTGTTTGTTACTTGCTTAGAATTGTTTATTGTGCATCTAGTGTTTATTCTTGTGTTGATCGAGTCCATTCTCCTTGAAATTCTTAGCTTAAAACTTATTTACTTGAGGTGCCCAACAAGTGTTTGTTGAAATTCCCCTAAGGCCCCCTAAATGGAAAATTCTCTTGATTTGTGTGATTCACTTAGATGGACTAAATCTTTGATTATTGGGGAGAATTGGGATCGAACAAGAAGGCTTGAGTGCTGAGAAAAAGGCAAGAGGGAGAGCCTATTATCAAATGAGCCTAAGAGAGTAAACACGAGGGTGGGGTGATCAACCTTGAGAGCCAACACGCAAGGAAGTGCAGTGAGGATCGATTTTTCTTTCTAATCTCTTGTTTTGCAGGTATAGATAAATAAATATTCTATCACCATGACCCATGATCAAGAGATCTCTAGGCCTAGCCCAAGTGGCCCTAGTAGACCTCAAAAGGAAACAATTGATGCTAGGGTTTTGCGTGAAGACTTGCAAGCTATAATGAGGACTATGCAAAGTGGGTTCTAAAACATGAAAAGGGAGTTGATAAATCATCTTGGACAATCTTCTACCATTGCAAAAAAGAGAGGCCAAGAACGATTTAAAGTATCTAGCCCAAGGATGAGGGAAAATGAAGCCCATACTCCTCCAATAAATGCCCAACAAGGGGAAGAGTGGGATGAACACTCTATTGGGGTTTTCAACCAGCTCCTATGAGAGGATGAAGACATGGCTTGAGAGGAGGAGGAAGAAAGGGCTAAGAAAAGAATGGTGGGGACAACCCAAGAGGGCTACAAAGAGAGTTTGAGGGAGTTGAAAAATGGTATGAGGGGGAGCACATTGCAACTTTTTAGGAAAAACATAGAGGAAGGGGCCATAGAGGAGGTAGGAGAGAAGAAAATAATGAAGAGAGGGAGCATGAGTGCAGAAGGAGTCCAAGTTTGCTACAACAACTAAAGGGGAAGGAAGAGTCGCAAGGAAAAAGGAGAGAATCCCAAGCCTTTATAAGCATAGTACAAGAAAGGAGTAGTAGAGGATTAACTTGTGAGATTTGTTGTAGTACAAGGCACACAATGTTTGATTGTCCAAATAAATTGGTATATGAAAGATTTTATGGGGTGCACATTTGCAAAAGGGAGAGACAAATCGAGAAGCAAAAAGCTAGACTAAAGGCCAAAGTGGCTAAGAAAAATGTTGTAGATGTTGAGGACCTAAGAAGGACAAGAAGTGAAGAAACAATTGAGAGGATTGAACAAAATCAATTACGTGGCTTTAAAAAGGAGGAGAAGCTAGAAAGGGAAGCCAAAGGCCAAAAAATGCTCAATCAAAATGAAGAAGTAGTGCATGAAGTAGTTATGGAAAATGTTGATGAGCTTGATGAGGAGCTTAGTAATGATGAAAAAGAAGATGTAGATCCATTGAGTTCAATAAATAGGGTGACTAAGGAATATTATAACATTTTATTCTTTCTAGAGGATGAGTCAAACCCATTAGAAATGTTAGAGGAGAATGTGCAAGAAGAAGTTGAGCAAAAGAGTATGGAATTTGTTGAAGAGCTAAAGAATTCAAAAATTGAGATAAAGAATGAACAAATACATGCTATAGATGAAGGATTCCAAAGTGCTTCAAGTACTCATGAAGTGGAAGAAAGCTCGTATCCACAAGAGGAGAGAAAGAGAAGTTGGCTAGAGGTGATGCAAAAGCAAATGAAAATGAGTGAGACTAGTAAGAATAAAGAATCCAATTCAACTTCACAAAATGACATCAAATCTAGTGGAGGAGATAGAGTGGGTAGAAGAGATGGGAATACACTTGAGACATGCTCTCTTAGTTTGGAGATGATTACATTCCTTGGGTATGATGTGAGTACCAAAGGGATTGAGGTTGAAGAAGGATAGGTGAAAGCCATCCAAGATTGGCCAACCCCTACCACTATTATCCAAGTCCCTAGAAAGGTAAACAAAGATCAAAGAATCATGAAGGAGCAAGAAAAGAAGAAGGGAGTGCAGGATGTTAATCCAAAACAAGAAATCAAGAGGAGAGAAAAAGAAAGGCAAGAAAAAGAGTTTGGTATGAATGAGTAAGGTCAAGAGAGGGGAGGTAAACGAAGAGTGAATTTCTTTGAAAAAGAAAGTGAGGTCATAGAGGCTAAAGCAGCCAAGGATCCGGATATTCTTCTTTTATGCAATTGTTCTTATGTTTCTACTAATGATTTCTCATTGTCTTTGCCTAATACCATTGCAGCTATGCCTCAAGTATTTGAAGTTGTTGTTCCAAAAGAAGAGGTCAACCGAACACTTACCCAACTCTTGCGGGCCATAATCAAGGAAAACTTGACCAAATGGGAGGAATGCTGGCCACAATTTGAGTTTGTTTCCAAAAGGGCTTTGCACTCTACCACTCTTTATTCCCCTTTTGAAATTATGAATGGTTTTAGTCCCTTAACTCCTTTTAAATTGATTCCCTTGCCTATAGGTGAACGGATGACCCTTGATAGAGCTAAGAAGGTGGCAGTGGTGAAGGCGCTCCATGAAGAAGAAGGCAAAGATTCGGAGACGAATCCTTTTCAAGGAAGGGGATATGATGAAACTCCGCTTCATCATGAAGTTCAAGATAAAGGAAGGGGAGGTGTGACCATGCAAAGACAAGGGCCAGCGATGAAGATGGACAAAACCAGACCAAAAAGGAGGCCTCCAGAGGACAGCCGGCGCCGGCTCCAAACAGCCAAACCGGCGCCGGCTCCATTCTGTCCACAATGGCTATGTTCAGGCAATTCAACTGCCGAAGACAGAACATAGCCGGCACCAGTTGTGATGTCCAATCCGGCGTCAGCTACACTCTGGGCACATGTCGACAACCCCGCTTTTGAATGCTTTTCTCCGGCTTTCTTTATTTTTAATTACTTGTAAAGACTTCCCAAAAACTGTAATAGAACGTTAGGGTTTACTTAGCTAGAATTATGATAGTATAAATAGAACCTTAGTCATTGAAAAACAGAACACACAATATTTTAAAATCAGATTGAGAGAGAATCTTGAGAGGCCAAGCCTCCTTGTTCATCTTGTTTAAGACCAAGCTTAAGGGTTAGTCCTCCTTTTGTAAGAGTCTATAAATCTTTTGGATAATCCAATGTTGTTTTCTTTGAATGGGTCTTAGTTGCTTTGTTCATCTAAGGTTTGTTTGAAATACAATATTTGGGTGCTTATTTTCTCTATTCTACATATTCTTCCTTGCCTTTGTTGCTTCAAGGATGTTAGGATGAGAATCTAATAGAACTTTCTATTCATCTTGAGGGTCTTTGAGGCTTTGTTCTTCAAGGGTTTGAAGGGTGTGTAGATAGTTAGGTTACTTTCTCCTTTTGTCACAAGAAAAGTCCCTATTTTGGTTCCCTTTGATTGAGCTGAACACATAGCCACAAAAACACCACAACACCAAGTTTGTAGTTTCCATAGGCTAGCTAGTTTCTTTAGGAGGTTCATCCAAAATTTTAACACTATAGCAGCCCCTCTAATCGAAGTGGTAAAGAAAAAGGTAGGATTTAGATGGGAGGCAACCCAACAACAAGCCTTTCAAATCCTCAAGGACAAATTGAGCCAAGCTCCAATTCTTATTCTTCCTAATTTTGAGAAGGATTTTGAGATAGAGTGTGATGCAAGTGGGGTGAAAATAGGTGCGGTCTTGACTCAAGATAGATAATCCATTGCATACTTTAGTGAAAAATTGTTCGGGTCAGCCCTTAACTATTCTACCTATGCCAAAGAGCTTTTCGCTTTGGTGAGGACCTTAGAGTATTGGCAACACTACCTTTTGCCAAGAGAGTTTGTCATTCATACCGATCATGAGACCTTTAAACACCTCAAGAGTCAACAAAATTTGAACAAAAGGCATGCAAGATGGATGGAGTTTATTGGGACATTTCCATATGTCATTCAATACAAGAAGGGTAAGGAAAATGTGGTAGCAGATGCACTATCTCGAAGGAATGCACTCCTCAACTTTTTGGATACTAAACTTCTTAGTTTTGAATTTGTGAAAGATTTATATGTTGATGAAGAGGAGTTTGGGGATATTTTCCGTGCTTGTGATAAATGTGTATTTGCTAAATATTATAGGCATGGTGGTTTCTTGTTTAGGGAGGCCAGGCTTTGTGTGTCAAAGGGTTCCATTAGGGTGTTGCTACTTAGGAAGCCCATAGTGGGGGACTAATGGGGCATTTTGGTGTTGCAAAAACCTTAGGCATCCTTAAAGAACATTTCATTTGGCAAAAAATGAGAAATGATATAGAGAGACATTGTTCTCAATGCATTAACTGTAAGTAAGCTAAGTCTATAACTCTTTCACATGGTTTTAATACTCATTTGCCCACACCTAATGCGCCTTGGGTTGATATTTCAATGGACTTCATTTTAGGAATGCCTAGGTCTAAGGGGGGCGAGGATTCTATATTTGTGATTGTTGACAGATTTTTCGAAATGGCTCATTTTGTGGCTTGTTCCAAGACTAATGATGCGTCCTATATTATAGATTTATTCTTTAAAGAAGTGGTGAGAATGCATGGGATTCCGAGGACTATTGTCTCGGATAGGGATACAAAATATCTTAGCCATTTTTGGAGAGTTCTATGGAACGAACTTGGAACTAACCTTTTGTTTTCCACAGCTTGTCATCTCCAAACGAACGGACAAACCGAGGTGGTCAATCGTACACTCACCCAACTCTTGCGGGCTATAATCAAGAAGAACTTAAAGAATTGGGAGGAGTGCTTACCTCACATTGAGTTTGCATACAATAGGGCTATTCACTCTACCACTTCTTATTCCCCATTTGAAATTGTATATGGTTTTAATCCTCTAACTCCTTTAGATTTGGTTCCTTTGCCTATAGGTGAACAGTTAAACCTTGATGGAGCTAAGAAAGCAGAAATAGTGAAGGCCCTCCATGAGAAGGTGAAGGAAACCATTGCAAAACGCAATGAAGAGATCGCCCATAAGGGCAATCAAGGAAGGAAAAAGGTTTCTTTTGAGCTGGGCGATTGGGTATGGGTGCACCTTTGCAATGAGAGATTCCCCACGCAATACCAAAGCAAACTTGATCCAAGGGGGGATAGACCATTTCAAATTCTTACCAAAGTTGGAGATAATGCTTACAAGATAGATCTACCGGGTGAGTATCATGTTAGTGCTACCTTTAATGTTAGTGACCTCTCTCCATTTGATGTAGATGATGGCGAAGATTCGAAGATAAATCCTTTTCAAGGAGAGGGAGATGATAAGACTCCACTTCATCATGCAAGACAAGGACCGATGGCTAGACCGAGGACCAAAAGCTTCAAGATGATTTTCATTTGATCATCAAATAATGCTTGAGGATAAAGGAGGATTGGAGAGTTGAGGAAGCGAGCCAAGAGTTCGTGTTGATGGCCATCTGCGAAGGACCCCAACAAGAACTTAAGCAGTCAGCAAAAGGGGATGAAATTTGATAAGGAAGGCTTCCAGGGGACAGTCGGCGCAGGCTCCATGCAGCCAAACCGGCGCCGGCTCCATTCTGTCCAAAACCAACACTCAAGCAAATGAGAACCAACCGAAGATAGAACCTAACCGGCGCCGGTTGTGATGTTCCAAACCAGAGCCGGCTTGGCCCTGGGCAGTCGTCGACTGTTTCGTTTTTTAATGCTTTTCTCTGGTTTTCTTCACTTTTAATTACTTGTAAAGACTTATTTTGACCCTAAACTGTAACTAAACCTGAAGGATTACTTAGCTAAGGTTAGGGTAGTATAAATAGCACCTTTATTACTTTGACAAGACAATTCACTTGACTTTAATTCAAATTTGAGAGAGAATCTTGAGAGGTCAAGCCTCCTTGTTCATCTTGTTCAAGACAAAGCTAAAGAGTTAGTCCTCCTTTTGTAAGAGTCTATAAATCTTTTGGATAATCTAATGTTATTTTCTTTGAATGGGTCTTAGTTGCTTTGTTCTTCTAAGATTTGTTTGAAATTTAATATTTGGGTGCCTATTTTCTCTACTCAATAGTTCTTGTTTGCCTTTGTTGCTTCAAGGATATTAGGGTGAGAATCTAGTAGAACTTTCTATTCATCTTGAGGGTCTTTGAGGCTTTGTTTTCTTCAAGGGTTTGAAAGAGTGTAGATAGTTTGGTTACATTTCTCTTTTGTCACAAGAATAAATCTCTGTTTTGGTTCCTATTATTAAGCTGAACCCTAACCAACAAATATACCACAACACCAAGAAAAAGCCACCGTAAAAAGTTATATCAAAAGCGAAAGGTAGCTCCACCCCATCCCAACCCAAATGACATGCACACAACTTGCTTATATAGGAATGGGTAGAGCCAGGATCAATCAAAGTATTAACGGAACGTCCTTGAATAGTGAACGTACCTTCTACCATCGCTGCATCGGCCCCAACTTCCTCTCAGTTGAAAGCGAATACCTTGGCCTTCACTTGCGGCTTCGGTGCTCCACTCCCAGTTGCTCCCGTAAGGTTAGCTTGGTTGGGCCCTAGGTTCTGAGCCGGGTTTCCTTGCCCGACTTGGTGCAATTTGGGGTAGGTGTTCCTCAGGTGGTTCAGGTCGCCACAATGATAGCATTTCTTTTCACCACCCTTAGATCAACAATTCCTTTCGGTGTAGCCTTTCTTTCCACACTGCCTGCATGATGGGAGATTCGGGGCAGGTCCACCCGGTGCCGTCCGGGCTTGCTTTCCCCGGTTCTGCCATAGGTGATTGGTGGTGCGTTTGTGGGGTTGCGGTCTCGAAAAGTGTCCCTGCAGCTGCCTTGGAGGTTGGAAGGGTTTTACCGCCATCCTACTGCGATCCTCATTTTCTGTTCGAGTAGCTGCGTCTACAACCTCCGAATAAGTTGTTGGTGAAGCAGGTGCCAATGCTCTCCTCAACTCCAGTCTCAGCCCCTTGACGAACCGGGCCTCATCCTATTCTGTTCGGTATCCACCAATCCACTATGGGATATACTCTGCCCTGAAGGCTTCAACGAAGTTAGACCACGTCCATTCCTGCTCGTCCATCTCCCAGTCGTCTTGGACCCACTGCCACCACGCCCGAGCTGGTCCTCTCAATCGGAAAGCTATAAACTTAACCATCTGCTCCTCGGTGTACTAGAGCATTACGAATATATCCTCCATTTGCTCAACCCATTGCTCAGCCTTCTGGTCTTGTTCCGCTTTGCCTATAAAGGTGGGCAGTTGAAACTTCAAGAACCACTCTAAGGCCTCGTCTTCACCCCTTGGGTTCTGTCGCTCGGTCATCGACTGCAAAATCTCAGCCATCTTGCTGAATGCCTAGCCCATGGTCATATCTACTGGAACCTCAAACCCCGATCCCATATTCGGATTATTCCTTTCACCCCAGTTGGGTGCTTGTATCTGGGCTGTTTCTACTTCCGGTGCCACTTGATCGACTTCCAAAATTCTTCTACCTACTGAAGCTGCACAACGCTTGGGTGCCACTCTAAACCACACCCTAAATGATAAGTGTATGCATGTAAGGTTCAAATCATTTTAGTTGCACATGCATTCATAGTCAAATAGATGTAAACAAAAATTGTATGTAAATTTTGGCTAAGGAACAAATTCTCTTTCAAAAATGGACTTGCATAGATTCAAAATTTTGATAGAAAGTAGAATTAAAATTCTTGACATAAAAGTTCTCAAAAAATAATTAACAAATAAACATCCAAATGAGAGTAACTCCTAATCCTCTAGTCCTTATTAGAATACTCATCATCAGCCTCATACAATCATCCCCCAGAGTTCTTAGAAAAATCCACCCCAACCCCGCTAGCAAATCCTTCCATTGGCTCCTTTTCCAGGGCGCCTAGAACTCTTCCCGGGCTCAACTCGACAGAAAGAATGAAGGAAAGAAGGCCTAGGTGGAGACTCTAGTCTATCTCCCCCAAGTCATCACTATTTGCTGCTAAGTCCACTTCAGGAGTAGGAGGGTGGGGTCCAGGCTCCACTATCATCACCTTATCCTCACTGTCAGAACTTATGTCTACCACCCGAATTGGGGGTGGCTCAATGATCTGGACCTCATCATCACTGCTATCCTCCATAGGGTTAACCTCATCATCACTGTTATCTTCCATAGGGATAACCTCATCATCACTGTTATCCTCCATAGGGATAACTAGCTGAGGGACAGGCTGGGGAACTGGAAGGTCCTCTGGGTATATAGGGATAGGCGGGTGCTACTGCTACCCTTTCCTCGCGGTCCTAAGCATCCTAACAATCCTACAGTATCAGCAAGATAAATTAGATAAATATTTTAAAATTAAATCAATGGAACTTATATCGTCAATATTTGCCTATAACCTAGGCTCTGATACCACTTGTAACACCCTACTACCTAGGCCCACCAAGGCCGGGGATGTCGCTCCGTCCAAAGGACAATGGGTCTTTATAACTAGGTCACACAAATAAAATAGAAGAATAAAATTAAAAAAAAAATACTTGAATTTAAAATTATTTACATCCCAAAAATAAGTCCAAGAATAAATCCTAGAATACCCAAAAACAAATCCATAATAAAATTCATCCACTCTCATCTCCCCAAAACATTACACAATATAAATTATCAAAAAATCTTCCAAAGCAGGCACTATCTAGCTACTCATCCCCACAGCAGGATCGACTTGAAATCTTGGTAAAAACGGTGGTGAGACAGAAATCTCAATAAGTGCATGTGTGCTTAAGTGTTGGGAGAAAATAGTTCGTAAATGCAAAGTATAAAATTCTTTATCAGAGATCATTGGCAAACATTAAACATTAGTCAAAAGCAAGAGTGGTGTTTTGGCTTTTCCAACCATAAATAATCAATAAAATCAACCGCTCAAAAAAAATGATCATGGGTTACCACACGTTGGGCCCCATAACCGTAGGGTCAGCATGCCATACTTTGTGCATACCGCCGATCAGAATGCCACATTTTGTGCAGACTGACAAAAATTGGTGATCGGCCTATTAGGCAAGATACTCCTCATTCTCTATACCCAAACAACAACTGGGTGTCCATTCTGGCAACATACAGTCACTTGACTAAAAGAGAACACTACTAGCTCAAACTGGCACGACCTACCGGGCTGACATCCTATCCGGGAAGGACTCGCCCCTCAGAGGTGGCCACCTACTGAGAGACTTACCCTAACCCCTCAAGGACTACCTCTAGTAGTCCACCCTAATTAAGTACTCAACGACATTTCCCATTTGGATAAAATGAACAAAACACTATTTTACAAGAAAATGGCAATTAACGTTTCCCAAAATCTTTGTCAAAATCAGTTTTGAAAAGAGTTTTGAGATTGAGTAAATCTGCTTATTAATTTTCAAATAAATTGTTTATCTGAAATAAGAAAGAAATTAATCCTCAATTGCCCTTGCAAAACTGAATGTCCAAGCACTCTACATTTAGCTTGCCATAATAAACATGTTTTATCAACCAGGTTTTATGTAAGAGCTTATCTGGTCCTTGCTCACAATATAAGGTCTCCATCAACTGACCTAACCCCGTATGGGCAAATACAAATCACAATCAAACTCAAGCCAAAATCCACTTTCTCAATTTAAAACTACTCAACTTACTACCACCATGATCCTAGTGTCCCAAGCTTTAAGGCCAAACAATAAATAAATAGGTTTATAAGCTAAGCCTAATTTGATATTTAAAATAATTAATGTTTTGAGAAACAAGTACCAATAAGTTGATGGTTTAAATCTTGCAAAGAAAAATTTAGAGTTTATTTGATGAAGAGTCCTAGGTGGTTTTAGGTAAAATAATGATATATAAATAATTTAATTCTTAGAAAATAATTGATAACTAAAATTAGCTGAAAATAAATTTAATGAGTCTTGCTTGAAAAATAATAAATAAATTTTTAATGGGTTTTGATTAAAGATAATAATTAAATTTTTAATAATAAATATTTTACTAATTATGATTATTTCCATAAAAAGTTTTAGTTGATTTCATTATTTTATATAATATATATATATATATACATATATATATATATATATATAAATGTTGTATTGTATGCCCTTTTAGACTAGGTTTCTGATGTAAAATCGAAAATTTTAATGAAATAATTTATTTTCAGAAATTGTTTGTGAATTTACTTTTTGTTTGTGCACGATTTTCGTTTGGAACAGACCCATTGTGTTTAAATAAGTGATCCATGTGAATGGTGGTCTTTCATAGTAAGGTATGGATCACGGGTTATTTAACACATAAACATTTGTTCTTAACCTATTGAAAAGACTAGGAACCTCATCTTGTTTAGGTTATTATGTTATGAATTCCAAATGGGGAATGGCTTACCTTTAGCCAGTGGGTAGTCCACTCACTTCATGACATAAGCGTATTTCAAATACGTAGAACAGGACTTGTAGTAGTGGTTTCTCAAAGTACTATATGGTAGAAACCTAGACTACTACCGCTACAGCGTGGACTAGTACTCTACGACTTGAGTGTGAGTTGGTGGTCCGGCGAAGCTGGAAGCATATACTTTGATTTGTTGTAGTTGAGGTTCTATCATAGGGCCAATATACTTGCATGTTGGGTATGTGTGACTAGTTAGTTAAGACAGACTTATACAAGATAGTTTCTGCACTATATCGCCCCTTGTGGTTGTCCGAATGGTCTAAATTATCCAGGGCCCTGCGAAACATGACTTGGATGTTTGCTTTAGGGTAGCTCCCTTGGAAAGAAGAAACACTCCAGGAAGTCGTGGATCATTGGACTAGAAGCCTAAGGATGGTAGATGTCATTTAGAGAGGTGTTAGTACACTTCTTCCTCTCTAAATGTACGGCGATGTGTAGAGGGGTATTTTAGTCATTTCACCTGTAGGTTGGAGACTTTGCGAATGCAGCATTGTCCTTGGGGTCAATATTTCCTTATGGTGATATTAGGAAATATTTAAAATGCAAAATACAGCTATTTATATAGCAGGGGTATTTTGGTCATTTTAGCAGCCAAGGCGATGTGTCTTTTTGGTCCTCGAGATAGCCCGTAAGTCCTAACTACTTTTGGGTTGAGGAATTGGTCTCAGTTGAAGAGGATTTTATTTTGTTTTGTTTTATTTTATTTTATTCAGGAAGTCTAATTTATTATTGGACTGGAATAAAATAAATAAATGAATAAAATAGGAGTTGAGAGAAATTTATTATTTAGTTTATTTGGTTAATTAATTATTTATGGCCTAGGTCCAGTATGAATAATTAAGAAATTAACCTGGGCTTAAACTAGGGGAAATAATTAATGTTTAATTATTTATTGTGTTATTTATATAGGCCCAAGAAATAAATAATTAAAGATTAATTATTATGGTTCATTTGGGCTCATTAATTATTTATTGGGTTGTTTATATAAGCCCAGGAAATAAATAATTAATATTTATTATTTTGGGCCTTTTGGGTCCAAGAAAAATAATAAATATTTTTCTGGCCCAATAGCTTGGACATTAGGGTTTTTCCAGATACGGTTAAGAGGAGTTTATGGTTAGGCCAAACTATTTCTTAGGATAACAACCGGGTGTTTTGAAATCCCGGGGAGATGTTTATCAGAGATTGACCTAGTTTAGGCTAACTAATAAACAACTCTTTGAAAAGAAAAAAACCCTAATTTTTCCCTAGCCTCACAAGACTCTCACGTCTCTTTCTCTCTGGGAGCTAACGTTTTTCCCTCTCCCTCCTCTGTGGTTTCTTCTTGTTCTTTGCTAATCAACAGCGAAAGAACCAAGGAGTTTTGAGATCGATCCTCTTCACCATAGTGTTCACCAACTAGAGGTTAGGCTGAGAAATATCCCGAGAGCTGGAGAGCTAAGCGTTAATGCAAACAAGGTGAAGTAGAAGGCTAGCAGATGTTCAACCGGAAGCTCCTTCAAGTGTGCAAAGCGAGGCGATTCCAGCCGTTCAATCTGTTCCTACGCAACCTAGGAGGGTTAAGGAATGCAAAGGTATGATCTTCACACTTCCGCATAGCCTTTAAGGCTCGCGTTTTATTTTTCTCCAATTTTTTTTTTAACGTACAGCATGCTCCCCTGTTTCTCGTTTTCCATCAAAGTGGTATCAAACCCACTGGTTTTGATCAATATAGGGAGCATGGTAGTTAATAAAATGGAGAAGATGATTATACATGTGATCTTTCGATGTTTTGGTATGGGATAGATGGTTTTGTAAGCTTCACCGTGAAGCATAGGAGCTCTCTGTAAATTTTTTTGGCTTTCAAGTTTAATCGTGTAAACCCAATTTAAATAGGTATAGGTGGTTGTGGTTTTGTTTTGGATGTTTTTTGTAAGTAAAAATGTCCAAAGAAGCCGAAATTATGAGCAAAATATGAAGAACAGAGGCTCTGCAAATTTTTGCCCGGAAAGGAAGAAAAACGATGAAGATGCACTGTTCCTAAGCCGTGGAGCCGAGCCGAGCCGATTAAGCTGAACCGCATTGTTTCTATTTCACGAGCCGCGTCTTCTGAGCCGCGTGAGTCGAGCCGCTACTGTAGCAAATTGAGCCGATGAAATTGCAGAATTGAAAAGCAATTTGCGCGGGTTGAATTCGGGTTCTTGCGCGTGTCAGAGGAGAACCGACCTGGGCAGCACGCGGGCTGAAGCGCGGGTCGGCAGCAAAGGAGAATCGGGCGCGGGTCACGGGCGCGGGCGAAGCCCACGGGTCGTGGCTGGCGTGCGATCTGGTGCGGCGCGGTGCACTACGGCTGCGGTGGACCGTAGGCCATTCTGGCGTGGATCCTGTGTGGCCGGTGCAGTGGACTGCCAGCCATTTTTTGGCAATTTTTTTTATTTTTTTTTCCTTTTTCGTTTTGGGTCCCATACCGGGCGAAGTTAATATTTTTGCAATATTTATATTCTTGGAATATATTTGCATGAAAAATATTAGTAAAGAATTTTATGATTAAACAAGATCATTAATTAATTAATTAATGTGCTTAATTCTATTATTTGGGTACTTAGGTTTAAAAAATAGAAAAGCATGAAAACGTTTGTTGTTTTCTAGCATGCTATTTTTTTGTGTACCTTTGTGTGCTTTTTCTCAAAGACTAAAGTCTTTGGGAACTTTTTGTTTTGGCAAGAAAAAATATTTTTCTTTAAAAACTAAATGGTTATTTTAATTGGTACAAAAATTAATCCTTGAATATTTTCTCAAAGGATTTAATCCTTGACATAGAAAATATATTGGATTTAGATATTTTTGTAAATTAAAATGGAGAGCCATTTTGTTTTGTTTTGGACTAGAAAAATGATTTTGTCAAATAAGCTTGAGAGCAAAGTCTCTAGAAAGTTTTAATTGGAAATTTTTGAAATCATTAAGTTTTAACTTAAATAAAATTAGTCCATAGAGGAAATCTCTCAAAGGATATAAGCCTTGACATAGAGATTTTATTGGACTTAGATATTTTATTTTTGAGTTAAGAAAAACTTAATGGAAATTTCAAAAGGATATTTTTCAGAAAAACTTTATTTTAAAAGATTAAGTGGGAGAGGGGTTCCAACGGCCCCACGACTTCCATCACGGTCCTCATTAGAGATCGCGGATCCCCTCGTGTCACCCTGTGAGTGAACCCGTATAGGATGGGGATACCACAAGGATCTAGATCTAATGGAATGATGTAATTAATAACCCGGGCCACGTACTATGATCGGCCAGCCCACTTTGGAGGTTATAGTGCAAGGTATGTCCATAGGAAATGAGAGGAAACGACCATCCCACGATGGAGTTATTCTCTAGACTATTACCTAGAAGGGAAATTAATTTGTGGTGGTTAATACACTTAGCTTAGGAAACTATTAATCTTCCCAAGAAGCTATGTCAGTTTTCCTAAGAGCCAAATTATTTTCAGTGCACAAATTTTATTTTGTTTTCACAAACTAAATTCTTTCTTTTATTATCGATTTTCAGAAATGGTGGGAGGTTCTTTTAGTCCATTGGTCGTTATTCTCAGGGAGAATAAGCTAACGGGTCCAAACTATGTGGACTGGAAAAGGAACCTGGACATAATACTCACAGCTGAGGAGTATAAATATGTCCTTTACGAAACCTGCCCTGTTATCGGGGAAAGTTCCACCGCTGAAGAGCGAAAGGCTGAAAAAGCATGCAAGAAAGCTGACGAAATGGCACGTTGCTATATGTTAGCTTCCATGTCTAATGTGCTCCAGTCAAAACATGAGCACATGGCTTCTGCATATGACATAAGTCAATCATTGGCAACTATGTTCGCAGACAAGAGCCGGCCCGCAAGGCAAGAGGCTCTTCGAACTATTGTGAACACTAAGATGGCTGAGGGAGCATCAATCCGAGAGCATATGCTCAAGATGATTGCTGCTTTTGAGGAGGCAGAAATCTTAGGGGCTGTCATTGACCCCGAGAGCCAAGTGGACATGGTTCTCGAATGTCTACCTGGCTCTTTCACTCAGTTCAAGTTAAACTATAACATGAACAAGTTGAACATGAGTTTAACTGAACTGATGAAGGAACTCCAGATGGCGGAGAAGGTCATGAAGCCGCAGTCTAAGGCCATGATTGCTAAGGCCTCTTCTTCAAGAACTGGGCCTAACCCCATAAAGTTCAAGAGGAAGAAGGGGAATGCAGCAGCCCAACCCAAGAACCAGCCCAAGGACAAACCAAAGGGCAAGTGCTTCAAGTGTGGGAAGAAGGGACACTGGAAAAAGGAGTGTCCAGATCTTCAAACCAAGAAAAACCCCACAGGTAATGTTTACTATCTAGAGTCCATATCAATGGTAGGATCAACTTCCACTTGGATTGTTGATTCAGGAGCCACTGATCATATCTGTAACTCCTTGTAGGGGTTTAGGAAGATAAGAAGACTCAAGAATGGCGAACATGGGCTTCGAGTGGGTAATGGAGCACAAGTCTGGGCCCTTGCAGTGGGAGAGCTGGATCTTATTTTTTATTGTAATAAGATAGTGGTTTTAAAAGACATTTTATATGTACCTTGTTTTCGTCAGAATTTGATTTCAGTTGCAAAACTTATTAATCAAGGATATTCTGTATCTTTCCATTCTGGTATTTCTATCAGTAGAGATGGAGAAATTTTATGTACTGGGCACATGTATGGTAATCTGTTTTTTTTAAACCCTATTAACAACCAATCAAATAACGCTCTGTCTGTACCTTTAACTAAGAAGAGAAAGACCAATATAAATGATTCATACCTTTGGCATCTAAGGTATGGTCATATTAACTCAACCAGGATTTAGAGGCTAATACATGATGGGCCTTTGGGCTCATTGAGATTGGAAAGTTGGCCTCAGTGTGAATCCTGCCTAATGGGAAAATTGACCAAGAGGTCATTTACACCAAAGGCGGTTAGAGGCAAGGAGGTATTGAGTCTTGTTCACACTGATGTGTGCGGTCCATTGCCTACACCAGCTATGGGAGGTTTTGAGTACTTCATCACGTTCACGGATGATTGTACGAGGTATGGTTACATTTACCTGATGAGACGCAAGTCTGACTCTTTTGACAAGTTCAAAGAGTTTAAGGCTAAAGTGGAGCGTCGGACAGGTAAATTAATCAAAACCTTACGATCGGATCGTGGTGGAGAGTACCTCCTAGGTGAATTGAAGGACTACATGGTACATCATGGGATAGTATCCCAGCTCTCTGCGCCGGGAACCCCCCAGCAGAACGGAGTAGCTGAGAGAAGGAACAGGACGTTGATGGAAATGGTCCGAAGCATGATGTCTCATGCTACTCTTCCAGTGTCCTTATGGGGATATGCCCTGGAAACAGTGGCATATATTCTGAACTTGGTGCCTTCCAAGCCAGTACCTAGGACTCCCTATGAGATGTGGACTGGGCGTAAGCCAAGTCTGAATCATCTCAGGATTTGGGGATGTCCAGCTTATGTACTGATCAAGGGAGACAAATTGGAACCAATATCAGAATTATGCTATTTTGTTGGGTATCCAAAAGGGATAAAAGGAGGCTACTTTTATCATCCTAAGGAGTAGAATGTACTAGTTAGTACCAATGCTAGATACTTGGAAGATGATCAAAGTACTTCCACTAAAGGTTCAACGAGGTCGGAACTTGAGGAGAAGTTATCTATGGAATCAACTTCTTCTGACCCGATAGTGGAACAAGAAGAGGCACAGCCTCAAGAGCCTTTGCAAATGGAGCGTCGTCGTAGTGGGAGGGTGTCTAGGGTTCCAGATAGATGGACTGGAGAAGCTTTTGAGCTGGTCTCTAACTATCAGGAACAAGGCCCCACTAGATACGAGGAGGCTATTGCTGATGCCGATGCAAATCTGTGGCATGAAGTAATGAAAGCCGAGATTGAGTCTATGTACCTCAATCAAGTTTGGGATCTTGTAGCTTCACCTGAAGGGATAAAACCCATAGGGTGCAAGTGGGTATACAAGAGGAAGAGAGGAGCAGATGGGAAGGTGGAAACCTTCAAAGCTAGGCTTGTGGCGAAAGGGTATACTCAGAAATAAGGTATCAACTATGAGGAAACCTTTTCCCTAGTAGCCATGCTTAAATCCATCCGCATCCTCCTTGCCATCGCATGTCACTATGACTACGAGATATGGTAAATGGATGCCAAGACGGCATTCTTGAATGGCCATCTTAGCGAAGACATCTATATGTCCCAACCGGAAGGCTTCATTGCTGAAGGCCAGGAACACATGGTTTGCAAGCTTAAGAAGTCCATTTATGGACTTAAGCAGGCATCAAGAGCATAGAACATTCGTTTTGATGAGACTGTAAAGTCTTATGGTTTTATTCAAAACGAAGATGAACCATGCGTGTACAGGAAACTTGAAGGCATTAATATGGTTTTTCTTGTCCTGTATGTGGATGACATTCTACTCATTGGAAATGATGTAGGGACATTGTCATCTACAAAGGTTTGGCTGTCTAGTCAATTCAGTATGAAGGAATTGGGAGAAGCCAGCTATATTCTCGGGATTGGGCTTCTTAGAAATAGGAAACAGAGAATGTTAGGATTATCCCAAGCGACATACATTGACAAGATACTGGCCAAGTACAGCATGGACTCATGCAAGGGAGCTCTAATCCCTTGCAGACATGGGTTGTCATTTTCTTCGAAGGACTGTCCTAAGTCTCAAGAAGAAAAGGATAAAATGAGTAGGATTTTCTACGCTTCGGCTGTGGGAAGTCTCATGTACGCCATGCTATGTACTAGGCCAGATATCTGCTTTGCCGTAGGCTTAGTTAGCAGATATCAGTCAAACCCAGGGGAGGTTCATTGGCAAGCTGTAAAGCATATTCTTAAGTACCTCAAGGGAACGAGAGATTATATGCTGGTTTACAGGGCTGATGATTTGGTTCCTACAGGATACACAGACTCAGACTTCCAGGCAGATAAGGATGAGAGAAAATCCACTAGTGGATATGTCTTCACCATGTCTGGAGGAGCAATTTCATGGAGCAGTATTAAGCAGTCTTGTATTGCTGACTCAACCATGGAAGTTGAGTATGTGGCTGCTTCGGAGGCATCCAAGGAAGCAGTCTGGCTCCGGAAGTTTCTTTCAGAACTTGGAGTCGTACCACATATGGACAGGCCGGTTGTGATGTATTGCGACAACACTGGAGCAGTATCACAATCTAAGGAGCCTCGGAACCACAAGAAGGGGAAACACATTGAGAGGAAGTACCACCTGATCCGGGATTTCATCCAGAGACGGGAAGTCGTGGTGGAGCATATTACCTCAGATAACAATCTAGCAGACCCATTCACCAAGCCTTTGGCTGAGAGAGTCTTCAAGAGACACTTAGACGCCATAGGGGTGGGTACCTATGCACTTACCTAGTCTTAGAGTGCAAGTGGGAGATTGTTGGATTGTATGCCCTCTTAGACTAGGATTCTGATGTAAAATCGAATATTTTAATGAAAGAATTTATTTTCAGAAATTGTTTGGGCACGATTTTCATTTGGAATAGACCCATTGTGTTTAAATAAGTGATCCATGTGAATGGTGGTCTTTTACAGTAAGGTATGGATCACGGGTTATTTAACACATAAACATTTTGTCTTAACCTATTGATGAGACCGGGAACCTCATCAAGTTTAGGTTATTATGTTATGAATTCCAAATGGGGAATAGCTTACCTTTTGCCCGTGGGTAGTCCACTCACTTCATGACATAAGCGTATTTCGAATACATAGAACAGGACCTGTAGTAGTGGTTTCTCAAAGTACTATATGGTAGAAATCTAGACTACTACCGCTACAGCGTGGACTAGTACTCTACGACTTGAGTGTGAGTTGGTGGTCTGGCAAAGCTGGAAGCATATACTTTGATTTGCTATAGTTGAGGTTCTATCGTAGGGCCAATATACTTGCATGTTGGGTATGTGTGACTAGTTAGTTAAGACAGACTTATACAAGATAGTTTCTGCACTATATGACCCCTTGTGGTTGTCCGAATGGTCTAAATTATCCAGGGCCCTGCGAAACATGACTTGGATGTTTGCTTTAGGGTAGCTCCCTTGGAAAGCAGAAACACTCCAGGAAGTCGTGGATCATTGGACTAGAAGCCTAAGGATGGTAGATGTCATTTAGAGGGGTGTCAGTACACTTCTTCCTCTCTAAATGTACGACGATGTGTAGAGGGGTATTTTAGTCATTTCACCTGTAGGTCGGAGACTTTGCGAATGCAGCATTGTCCTTGGGGTCAATATTTCCTTATGGTGATATTAGGAAATATTTAAAATGCAAAATACAGCTATTTATATAGCAGGGGTATTTTGGTCATTTTAGCAGCCAAGGCGATGTGTCTTTTTGGTCCTCGGGATAACCCGTAAGTCCTAACTACTTTTGGGTTGAGGAATTGGTCTCAGTTGAAGATGATTTTATTTTATTTTGTTTCATTTTATTTTATTCAGGAAGTCTAATTTATTATTGGACTAGAATAAAATAAATAAATGAATAAAATAAGAGTTGAGAGAAATTAATTATCTAGTTTATTTGGTTAATTAATTATTCAGGGCCTAGGTCCAGTATGAATAATTAAGAAATTAACCTGGGCTTAAACTAGGGGAAATAAATAATGTTTAATTATTTATTAGGTTATTTATATAGGCCCAAGAAATAAATAATTAAAGATTAATTATTATGGTTCATTTGGGCTCATTAATTATTTATTGGGTTGTTTATATAAGACCAGAAAATAAATAATTAATATTTATTATTTTGGGCCTTTTGGGTCCAAGAAAAATAATAAATATTTTTCTGGCCCAATAGCTTGGACCTTAGGGTTTTTTTCCAGATACGGTTAAGAGGAGTTTAGGGTTAGGCCAAACTATTTCTCATGATAACATCCGGGTGTTTTGAAATCCCGGGGAGATGTTTATCAGAGATTGAAAGACCTAGTTTAGGCTAACTAATAAACAACTCTTTGAAAAGAAAAAAACCCTAATTTTTCCCTAGCCTCACAAGACTCTCACGTCTCTTTCTCTCTGGGAGCTAATGTTTTTCCCTCTCCCTCCTCTGTGGTTTCTTCTTGTTCTTTGTTAATCAATAGCGAAAGAACCAATGAGTTTTGAGATCGATCCTCTTCACCATAGTGTTCACCAACTAGAGGTTAGGTTGAGGAATATCCCGAGAGCTGGAGAGCTAAGCGTTAATGCAAACAAGGAGAAGTAAATGGCTAGCAGGTGTTCAACCGGAAGCTCCTTCAAGTGTGCAAAGCGAGGCGATTCCAGCAGTTCAATCTGTTCCTACGCAACCTAGGAGGGTTAAGGAACGCAAAGGTATGATCTTCACACTTCCGCATAGCCTTTAAGGCTCGCGTTTTAATTTTCTCCAATTTTTTTTTTTAACGTACAGCATGCTCCCCTGTTTCTTGTTTTCCATCAATATATATATATATATATATATATATGTATAATTTTTCTAGCAAAAGCTGTTATTTATTTGGCTAAAATATCCTTATTATATATAATAATCCAAATCTACCATTCCTAGGGTTTTTTCGAAATTACTTAGGAAAATCATATTATTAAATTTTTATTCATGAAATAAAAATTAGCTTAGAGACAACTAGATCATGATCATACTTCTATGGCTAACCACAATCATGAACATATACAATCCTTCAATTCATCAAATTATCCAAATCATGCATATAAGCATAGATCTAAATTTATCAAGACATGATCTAACCCCTACCAGCATAAATATGATCATGGCTTCAATAATCCTACATGAATATAAATCCTATTCACCAAAGGTGAAATAATCTCTAGCATACTTCATCACAAATACTACCTACGACATGGAGACATGCATTAAACCTCAAATCATCATACAATCAACCAATCAACCAAGATAATCCATCCATGCATAAATCACATCTCCTTCATATTCATACATACATTCATGCTTCAACCTCAACAATATATACTCAAATCCTGTCCACAATCCACCTTTTATCAACATCATTCTAGAGACATGAATCTAGAGTTTAAAAGAAGGGTTGAAGGAACTTACTTGATTGATGAATGCCTTGAAGGAGTTTCGAATGGATCTCAACTCCTAGATGCCTAAATTCGTCCAAGGAAGATGAAGAAAGCATGGCCATTAGTGAAGAAGCCATTCGGCCAAGGGGAGAGAGATTCCGCCATGAGAGAGAGAGAGAGACAGAGACAGAGACTATTAGCATGTTTATTCATATATATATATATTCATTAGAGATCAAGATTGGAGAAGATGAAGTTGTTAGAACAAACCTACCTTGAAGGTGTTCTTGAGTCTTCATAAAATTTCTGGTTTTTTATCCAAAATAGCAAATTGGATTTTAGAGTTTGATGTTAAGAATGGTATTGATGGACTCACAACAGTGAGTAGGTTCAATCGGGAAATTTTAGAAGTAGTTTGAAGTGATTTGGAAGGATATTAGGTGAAAGGAAGGAGTAAGTGTTCTTGGTGTGTTGTGTGTTCATGATGTCAAAGAGAGTAGAGAGCTTTTGGGATTGGAGGCTGTTGAAATTCTATAAAGATTAGGGTTGGCCGACTGCTTGAAGGGTTTTGGTAGCTGATTTTCTGGTTTGGAAGGGAAAAGGAAAGGCTAGTTGTTGAAATCCTTGAAGAATATTTTTGGGTAGCAAATTTGGATTCAGAAATATCTTTGATCATGGAAGAGCTTTTGGAAATCTGCTATGGCTGAATTGCTGGGCAGTGTTCTGGCTAGATGAATGTTGGTTGAGGGAGGCTAAGGGTGGCCGAAAATACTGAGTGTAATGGTGAAGGGAAGGTCTGGTTGTTTGAGGTATATTTTATGGAAAGTTGTGAAATCATGGTGGCTGGAACCAAATTAGATCATGTTTGCGGAAATTTTTTTGGAAATCTTTTAGGCAGCCATGACTGGATTTTCGTGCAAAAGCTTGAGTAGGATAATGGAGTTCAGTTACTAAATGTTTTAGGGTTGTTTATGTAGAAAAAGGATGGAGTTTTGGCTAGGGATGAATTAGGAAACAAAGCTGGAAAGTTTTACTCTGCAGGATTTCGCAAGGCTAGAATTTTCTGGGCAGCCGAACCTTCCAGTCGACTTGCAGGGTGTTTGAAGGGAAATTTCAGGGGCTTTCAAGGCTGGTTTCCAACCTTCTTTATGGAGGAAAAACATGGCTAAGGAGTTGAGCAAAACCTGGAAGAAAATAGCTTGGTATCGGACCTCCAAAGCTGTGAATTTGCCTAGGAATTTTTTTGGTTTTGCACCACCTTTGTGCAGTCCAAAAATGGCTAGGAAAATCCAAGTTCTAAGCTGATCAAAAGGGCCATTTTTTGAAAGCATTTGGGAGGGAATAATGGCTAAGAATTTTGACACCTTGATGGCACACAAAGCTGGGAAAATTTCAGTTCCATGCATGAAGGAAAATGAACTTAGCTAGAGTGATGTTTTTAGAAAGATCACTAAGGAGTTTAATTCACTTGAAATCCTTTCCCCCTCTTCCATGGTTTCGGTCTATAAGATGTCTCTTACAACAAAATTTTGAACCTTCAAAGCCACAGCACATTGCTGGAATTTTTTCTAGATTAAAATTGGCTTGAACAATTTGAACAACCTAATGAATTGAGAAATAGGGAAAATTAAGGATCAAAAGGGAATGAATTCCCCCTTAGGAATTTTGTGTAGGGCAAAAGAATAGGACTAAGATACTCCTATCATGTCTCCCTTAGGATAACATTTCTACCCTAGTCCAAGCACATAAGGCCGAAAACAATACTTACCAAGCTAAAGCTCCTATGATGGAATTTGAAGCCAAGACCTCAAAAATTAATTCTAAGGCTCTAACCACTTAAACCACAACAACTCTTGTTTTTATTTTCCCTCTAAAAATATTTTCCTATTCAATCCTCAAGCTATCTCCCTTTTTCCACTTAAAGAAAAAATTACCATTTTGCCCTTCTCAAGCAATACTCACAACCAAGCCTTCGAGACAATAAAACTCAAATCCAATGTATAGAAAATCATATAAAAATATAGTTAAACATGCAATAAATATGATATGTACCCCAACCCGCTTACTCTAAGGTTGGTTTTGACTGGGGTTTCACAGATCTCACCCAAGGTGCCATGAGTTGTGGCTTGCACTTCTCTTTGTCTTCTTTTGTGTGGCCTTTGTGCCTGGGGTGATTCCTATCATTTCCCCTTTCTTGGAAAGGATTTGTTGGCGAATCAAAACCTATACAAGAATTCAAACAAGAGAGGCTTTCTAAAAGTAAAATGTCATGGCTTTGCACCTTATTATTGTCTATATTTTCTCTTTTAACTACTCGCATTTTCCTCTAATTTTACCTCCTCTCTCTTTTCTTTTTTTGTCT
The DNA here is from genome assembly GCA_026120185.1 of Voacanga thouarsii. Taxonomy (NCBI): domain Eukaryota; kingdom Viridiplantae; phylum Streptophyta; class Magnoliopsida; order Gentianales; family Apocynaceae; genus Voacanga; species Voacanga thouarsii. The sequence goes on along the minus strand of JANUWF010001319.1, from coordinate 643,246 downwards.
TCTTGTTTGTCTCTATTTTTTTCTTTTTCGCTCCAACTTGAGGTGATCACTATCCTTTTATCCCTATCTTCCTTTATTTCCTCAATTTTTATCTTTCTTTATTCTCTCACCTCAACCTCTTGTTCCCCCTTATTTTATTCTTCCATACTTTCTCATTTTTTTCTCCTCGTTTCTTTTCTCACTCATCTTCATTTTCCTCTCCTTTCCTGCTCTCCTTTCCATTTCTTTTTCCATCAAGATATTTTGATCTCTCAAAACCTCACTAGGGGATAAGGGAGGTAGAGTGATTTTCTTTCCATCTTTCCTCAAAGAATAAGTATTCCTCTTCCCTTCATAGATCACATCTCTATCAAATAATCAAGGTCTTCCTAACAAAATATGCCTTACATGCATGGGAAATACATCACAAACCACTTTATCCTTATACGTCCCCATATCAATGGCAACCTTGGCTTGTTTGTTCACCTTCACCTTACCACAATTGTTCAACTATTATAACTTGTAGGGTTTAGGATGTTTCAAGGTTTCTATTCCTAACTCATCCACCAATGTAGCACTAATCACATTTTTACAACTCTCTCCATCAATGAGGACACTAAGTGGTTTTTGCTTGATTAGACACTTTGAAAAAAATATATTCTCTCTTTGCAAATTTCTCTTTCTCTCTTTGTGAATTTTCTCTTTCTTCCACACCCTCAAAAGCATTTTCATCTTCCATTGCTACTCCAATCAATGAACACGTGGGTTCAATCACAATTCCCTTTTTCTATATTATTCCCCCTCAAATTTTTCTTCCAATGCCTTACCACATTCTTCCTCACCAGATGAGATATTGCCTTGGTCATTTATGAACACCATCTTCTTGTTTGGACACTCTTAGAAGGAATGCACTTATCCTAAACACTTGTAGTATTTGATGTCCCTACACCTTTGTGATCCCAACAAGGCTTTTCCTTTCTCTATCCTTCTTTTGTTTCTAGTCTTGGAGTTTTCATGCAATGTTGGACTAGATGGCTTACTCCTACTAGCTTCCTTTCACATTTCTTCATACACCCCTTCTAGCCAACTCTCATTTTTCTTCCTTTGTTTTAGAGCTCCCTTAACAAATTCAACACCATCATGCTCTACTTCTTCTTGCTCATTCTCCCCCAACACCTCTAAGGAATGTGTTTCTTCCTCTAAAAAGAAGAGAATGTTTGTCAATTTCGTAGTCACACCTTCAATTGAACACAAATGATCCACATCATTCTCCCTAAAATCACTAAGCTCATCATCTTCTTCTACACTCATCATCACCTTTTGTTTAATGTTCTCAACCTTTTCCTCGTTTTCTTGCACCTCAACAACTACAACATCTTTTGTGGTCACTTTAGGCTTAAGTGTAGCTTTCTACTTCCTAACTTGTCTCTCTTCTTTGCAATCATGCTCACCATAAAGTCTTTCATATTCTAATTTATGTGGGCAATCAACCTTTATGTACCTTCTTCTACAACAAATATCACAAGTCAATCATCTTCTACTTATTTATTTCACCATGCTTGTAAAGGCTTAAGATTCTCCTATTTTCCTTTGTAACTCTTCCTTCTCCTTTAGTTGTTGCGGCAAACTTAGGCTCTTATAGTAATAATAGCCACCACTCCTACTATTGTAACAATTATAGCTTTTCTTCTCATGCACCCCTTCTTCTGGTATCTTATGCAAGACATTCCTCACTCTTTGTTTAACTTTTTTTGGACAATCATAATAAGTGTGCTCAAAACTCCCCCATATTTTGAACTCAGGCTCCTTCAAGTTCTTTTACACCTCATGCTTTGTTGTTTTTTATGCTCCTCCTAGATTAACTTCCTCATTCTAATATTCCTCACTTCCATGTTCTTTTTCATATTCCCATTTTTGTTCCTTAAAACTACCATATCCTTCCCCACTTGAATAAGATTCTCTATTGTTTTCACTCCCCTTACTCCAATCTTCTATAGGACTCAAGTTTTCACATTCTCGATTTCCCCTAGGTCTCTTTCATAGCTTTCATACTCCCTTCCACTTGTACTTAGTCCCTCATAATGTTCATCCAAATTTCCCATGCTCTTATAATCATCCTCTTCATATTCTTACTCATATTCATTATATTCCCCATAATAGCTCTCACTATAGCAAGACTGCTCATCATTGTCACACCCTTCACTTTCACTTCAACTAGCCATTATGAAGTTTTCAAGAGAAATACCCTAAAATGTAAGCAGAAAACACAAGAGAATTCTCACTTCACTTCCTCACGTGTTTAAACTCAATTTTATTGGTCACCATTCACTCATGTTTGCATTCTTCTTAGCTTTTATCACAATGAACTCACCCTCTTACCTTATTCAAACCCTCAATTCCACACTCAAGTTCTTCCCAACTCTTTCTCACTTCAAGGGACTTAATTCTACTAGTCAACTAAATGTCATGGGAGAAGAAAGAAAGGTGTCTTAAAGGCAATTTATGAAACACATGGTGCACAACAAGGAAAATGTATGGATTTCAAGAGTTGTTAAACTTAGTGATGCTATCAAAACCTCAAGAACAAATTAGCAATTAACAATCACTTAAATGGTCTTTACTAAATAAATTATTCATCAATGAATGCTTTGGTAGTCAAATATGAGCATTCACAATTTATTGGGATAATATATCAAACACATTGAATGCAATCTCATAGCTAAATATTGTATAGCAAATTTTAGCTTGGTTTTGGCTCCAAATCAACAAAGTTTTACTCTAAATAACACCTCAAACATCAATATATCATATAAGGTTAAATTCACAATATTTTTATACCATAATTTAAAGTTTTTGAGATTAAAATATAGCAAGAGAAAAAGTGACGAAAATTTGAAAATCACTAGATCTCGAAGAAGATTGTACCTTAGCACCAAAAAAGTTAGTTGATTAGAATCGACACAATACAAGTTCTAATACCACTTGATATTATCTTGAAAAGCACCAAACTTATGGGTTGAACTCAAAACAAGAACCCTAACAAACTCACACAGAAGAACACCAAAATACTAGAAAATTAACATTCTTGCGATAATGTGAATCTATTCTACTTCAAAGGCACCTTAACACCCTAATCTGACTAGAGATTAGAATACCAAAGAAAGCAATTTGAAGGCATCTAACTCAATCCTATCCAGTATACTAGGCAACCTACCATATAAGAATAGAGATGAAGTTGAGATTATCCCTTAAGATTTAGAGACAAGATCAAATGTGAGACTAAATCCTTTGTTTTAGTCTGATGTTTAATGGAATCACCCGTGAGAATCATCCTCAAGAACCCTCTCTAGAGAGAAAATCTAAATTCTCTTTCACAAAATACAAAAGTTATCTTTACAAAGCTATAATAGCCTGTTTATAGTTGCTTTGTCCTAAACTATTAACTAACTAAACCTAAATATTAAATGGCCTTAATACAAGTTTTGAGGCCCTATTACATGCCCAAAATAGGTTAAAGTAGAATAAAAGTCGTGGAATTTTATTATAATGAACAAAAAGGTTGAAATAATAAAAGTTGCAAAAGTTTGGAACCGGACAGAATGGGGTTAGTGTCGGGTAGGTCTTGTAGGAGTGGCGCCGGGTCCAATCAGTTCTCGTGCACAAAAGTCAAAACCATAGTGATGTGTTTGGACTTGGGTATAAAAATCATACAAAACTAAGCACATTCTCAATCAAGTTTAAATTAAAATGTTAAACCCAAATCACACATATGAGCAAGCGTACTCATCATTAACTGAGCATAGGGTTCAAACGAGTGTTGATTCTCAAGGAACAAGTAGACATTAATTACCCTTCTTTCATTGTTTAACCGACTCGATAAAACAAAACCAAAACAAAATAAAACAAAATTCGAAATATATACACGTCAATGATGGAGAAGTATGCAACTCAAACTATTGTATAGACAAACATGATCTCAATGTACCTAACCATTATCATAACCAATCATTCTCTTGGCATCATCAAGGATTAAGGTAAATTAGCATCACTTAGTCTGTCTCAACTAATTACTACCTTCTAGATAAGTTAGCATCACTTGGTCTGTCTCAACTAATTCATCCAGAAGATGTATCAAGCACAATCCTTGATTAACTTTTCTTGGTCTAGCAAATTTAAAACATGAAATTAATCAATAAATCCTTGGTTTGGCAAACATCAATTAACCTTTAATTACTCCATCCTCAGCAATTAACCTTTTTGGTCTAGTAAGTTAACAGCAAATAAATATGAAATTAATCAATTGCAACTACCATCAAGCTCTTTGGTCCACTAAGTTAATGAAAAGAAACAACCAATTAATCTCGTCATACACCCAAGTAATTAAATATCAAGAAGAACAATCAATTAATCAAAAGATCAAATAACTCTAAAAATCATAAATATCTAAAACAATTAACATATCATTGTCAAGAAAAAGAAGACAAAGTAAAAGAAAGCACTCATAGACAAGCCTCATTCTTCTTCCTTTGAAGACCTTCTTGTACAACCCTCCTTGAACTTGAAGAATTCCTCCTTGGACTGAGTGATTTTCTATGATGATCAATGAATTCTCCCTTTTTCCCTTATGCTTTCCATCTATTTATAGGCTAAAGAAGTGCCTAAACTCGTAGGTACAAAGTTCTTGGCCGAATAGAAGTTGGAAGATACTAAAACTGCTCAGATTTCCAAAAACAGGTAGAAAGATCACAGCACCGCCTCAATGACAGACCACAGCCGATGCCGCCTTGGTTCTTCGGAGCCAGTGCCGCCTGTGTTCTGCTTCTCCACTCATTCACCAATTTTTCTCCGAATTGTGTGCATAAGTTCCAAAATGCAGCCGGCGCCGGATCCAGTCTTATAGTTGGCACCACTTAGGTTCTGTTCTACTCAGTTTCTACAAATTTTTCCTCGCTTTGAAGTTTGTGCAACTAGTGTACAACTGGCATCGGTTCTAGGGCTCTAGCAGGCACCACCTCTACTCTGTTTCGTGACGATTTTACTTCGTTTTATCCAAAAATTTGAAATAATGACCAAAATACCTTTCTAAGGGTAAAATCTCAAATATGAAAGAATATGACTAGTTATTGAACAAAATGTGTTACAAAAGAGCCTCAAATAACTAAGCAAAGTATGACCAATTTAGCCCCTATCACATAGCCAGCGCCAGGTTGGGCTATTAGGGCTAGCGCAGCATCCAATCTGCTGTGTGCCAAAAATTAAGGAATTTTGTAGATCATAGACAGCACTTGGTCAGTGGATGTGGGTCGGTGTCGGGTCAACTCTGAGCACTCCAATCCCTACTCATTGGACCTCCATTCCTTCCATTCCCTTTCCATGCCTTCCCTTAATTTTCAAAATAGTTTTAAAACTAAGATTATTTTCATTTGAAGCTCTTTTGGGTTGCATTATTGCCCGTTTGCCCTTTATTACCTATTCATTTGTTTGCTTGACCTTTCATAAGTATTATTGCCTTCTTTGTACTCCTTTTTGCCTTATTTTCAACATCCATTCATTCATCAATCTCTTAGCCCTTTATTTCTTGGCTTGGTTGCCCTTAAAATCCTATTGGATCCTCTTAAAAATGGATCTCACCCAAGGTGCCATATGTTGTGGCTTGGACTTCTCTTTTTCTTCTTTTGAGTTGCCTTCATGCCTTGTGTGATTCCTATCACTAGCCTTGAAAGATTCTACCTTCCTATTCGTTCTCCTCTTCCTCTTGTATATCCACTTACACCTAATAGGTTTTATCCCTTCAGGTAAAGCTACAATAACCCAAACCTGATTGAAGTACATAGACTCAATCTTGACTTTTATTGCTTTATACCAAAGGTTTACATTGGCATTCGCAATAGACTTCTTGTATCTAGTGGGATCTTATTCTTGATGGTCAAAAACTAGGTCAAAAACCTCTCCAATTCATCTTTCTACAACCTTAGATAGCTTCCCCCTACGACGAGGCTCCGTTTGTATAGGTTTCCTGTAGTTGTTTCTCTTCTTGTTCTACAATCGGGTTAGAAGAAGTCGATTCAGAGGATAACTTCTCCTCGAGTTCCAACCTTGTTAAACCTTTAGTGGATGTGCTTTGATCATCCACTAAGTATTTAGCATTAGTACTTACTAGTACTTTTTGCTCATTGCGATGATAAAAGTAACCACCTTTTGATCCTTTTGAATACCCAACAAAATAGCATAACTTATCTTCTTTGATCAGTACATAAGCTGGACAACCCCATATCTTGAGATAATTTAGACTTGGCTTATGTCAAGTCCACATCTCATATGGTGTCCTAGGTACTGACTTGGATGGCATCAACTTCAGAATATATGTCGCAGTTTCTAGGGCATATAACCAAAAAGATATCGAAAGAATAGCATGAGACATTATGCTTTGAATCATTTTCATCAATGTCATGTTCCTTCTCTCAGCTACTCCGTTCCAGTAGGGTGTCCCCAGTGCAGAGTATTGGAATACTATCCCATGGTGTACCATGTGATCCTTGAATTCACCAATGAAGTACTCTCCATTATGATTCGATCAATAGTTCTTGATTAATTTACCTGTCCGATGCTCCACATTAGCCTTAAACTCTTTGAACTTGTCAAATGAGTCAGACTTGTGCCTTATCAGGTAAATATAACTGTACTTAGTGCAATCATTGTGAAGGTGTTGAAGTACTTTAACCCCTCTCTAGTTGGTGTAGACAAAAGTCCATACGCATCAGTGTAAACAATGCTCAGTATCTTCTTAACTCTATCTACTTTTTTGGTAAACAACCTTTTGGTTATTTTTCCAGTAAAGCAAAATTGACACTGTGGCCAACTTTCCAATCCCAATAAGTGCAAAGGCCCATCATAGATTAACTTCTGAATCTTGGTTGAGTTTATATAACCCAACATTAGATGTCAAAGATATGAGTCATTAACAATAGTTTTTCTCTTCGTATTTAAAGGTTTAGATTATGCATTGTTTAATTAATTGTTTATAGGGCTAATGAAGAACATGTTTCTATACATGTGCCCAGTAGATAAAATTTATCTATTTCTACTGATAGTTATACTAGAATGGAAAGAAACAGAATATCATTGATTTATTAGTTTTGCAACTGAAATCAAATTCTATCTAAAACTAGGTATATATAAAATATCCTTCAAAATAACTATTCTATTACAATAAAAAGAAAGTTCCAATTCTCCCACTGAAAGGGTCCATACTTGTGCTCCATTTCCATTGTGCAGTCTATGTTCGCCCTTGGGAGTCTTCTTTTCTTTCTAAACCCCTACAAGAAGTTATAGATATAATCAGTGGCTCCTGAATTAACAATCTAAGTGGAATTTGATCCTAATGTTGATATAGACTTTAGATAGAAAACATTACCTGTAAGGTTTTTCTTGGCTTGAAGAACTGGACACTCTATTTTCCAGTGTTATTTCTTCCCACACTTGAAGCATTTACTCTTGGGTTTGTCTTTGGGCTAGGACTTGGGCTAAGCTATTGTATTACCCTTCTTCTTCTTGAGCTTTCTAGGCTTGGACCTAGTTTTTGAAGAAGAAGCAATCATAGCCTTTGATTATGGCTTCATTACATTCTCCACCACTTGGAGCTCTTTTATTAACTCACTTAAACTCATGTGTTAACTTGTTCATGTTGTAGTTCAGCTTGAAGTGTGTAAAAAAACCCGGCAGAGATTCGAAAACCATGTCCACTTAGCTCTCGAGGTAAATCACAACCCTAAGACTTCTGCTTCGTCGAATGCAGCAACCATTTTAAGCATATACTCCTTGACTGATGCTCCTTTAGTTATCTTGGTATTGATGATTGTTCAAAGAGGCTCCTACTTTGCAGGCCAGCCTTTGTCAGTGAACATCTTGGCCAATGATATGCTAATGTCATAAGTTTGGCCTTATGCTCGTGTTTTGACAGGAGTACATTAGATATAGAGGCTAACATATGTCAGCGAGCCATTTCATCAGCCTTCTTCCCTGCCTTTTCAGACTCTCTCTCCTCATTGGTAGAACCCTCCTCAATAACCGGGCAGGTTTTGTAGAGGACATACTTATACTCCTCGGCTGTGAGTATTATATCTAGGTTCCTTTTCCATTCCATATAGTTAGGACCCATGTGCTTATTCTCATGGAGAATAACTGCTAAAGGATTGAAAGAACCTCTACCAACCATTTCTGAGAATCGAAAAATTAAAGAAATTCTCAATTTTGTAAAGATCAAAAATAATTTTGTGCACTTTATCCTCATATTAAATCTGATAACAATTAGCCCTATTGCTATAATATTTAATATGATTAATTTGGTTCTTAGAAAAATAGACATAACTTCTTAAGAAGATTAACATTTTCCTAAGCTAAGTGTATTTACCAAGACAAATTAATTTCTCTTCTAGGTAATGATTCAAAAGATAACTTCATTGATGGGATGTCCATTTCTTCTCATTTCCTATGGACATACCTCGCACTATAACCTCCAACATGGGCTGACCGATCATAGTACGTGTCCCGGGTTATTAATTACAACCTTCTATTAGTTTTAGATCCTTATGATATCTTCATCCTATATGGGATCACTCCTAGCATAACGCAAGAAGACCTACGATCTCTAATGATGATTGTGATGGAAGTCGTGAGGCCGTTGAAACCCCTCTCATGCTTAGTCTTTTAAAACAAGGGTTTTCTCGAAAAAGTATCATTCAAAAATTTTCAATAAGTTCTCTTTTAATTTAAAAACAAAATATCTAGACCCAGAAAAATCTCTATGTCAAGGTTTATACCCTTTGAGAGACTTTTCCATAGATTAATTTTATTTAAGTAAAAAACTTAATGATTTCAAAATTTTCCATTAAAACTTTCTAGAGACTTTGGTCTCAAGTTTTCTTTGACAAAAGTAAATTTTCTTATAAAAAATAAATTAAAATGGATTTTTCATTTCAACTTACAAAAATATCTAAATCCAAAATATTTTCTATGTCAAGGATAAAATCCTTTAAGAAAATAACCAAGAATTAATTTTTGTTGAAGTTAAAATTAACTATTTAAATAAAGAAAAATATTTTTCTTGTCAAATGTTCCCAAAGACTTTGGTCTTCCAAAAAAACTGCACATAGGTACTAAAATAAATCAAGTCAAAACTAACACCTGCCTATACTCTTAAAATTTGGGCTTACACGATGTGCTATGAAAAATAGTAAATTACAGAGGTCCTATACCTCAACCATGATGCTCACCGTGAGCTATCCTATACTAGTAAACACGAAGGATCGCAAACAAAAATCAAACACAATTGATCTTGGTGTTTTTAATAAATAGGCATGCATCCTAAGCCGTTAAAACTATCATGCTCTGATACCAATTGAATGCATAGTTGTGCTAGAAGTCATCTACTATGATGCATGTACACGTAAAACATTTCAGGGCTTCTAAAATATCACCACAGCCTGAATTGCTAGTGAAAGCTAAGAGGCAAAGGAAATAGTTTCTATTCTCTGACTGAATGCTATTGAGCAATTATCAAAGAGCAAGATGTCACTGATCTAGATTCTCAAAATTTGAGAACACATAGAGACCGTATAAGAGAAGAGAGAGCAAAAATCTGACTATACGTAGTTTTTCTGTTCACGTAACCACACCAGTGTAATAATCACATTATCTTATTTCCTAGAAAAAGTCTAGCTAGTGTAAAATAAGCTAAATTAATCCGTGGACCTCGTCCATTTCATTGGGTCAGGCTTCTATCATTTTTATTTAGTCTTGGAATAACAAGCCCATAAATAATAATAATAATAATAATAATAATAATAATAATAATAATAATAATAATAATAATAATAATAATAATAATAATAATAATAATAAGCTTTTTATTTATTTAATTAATCTTGGATCAATAAAGCCCATAAATAAATAAATCAATCGAGAAGGACCAAGATAATTAATCTAGCCTTATTCCTAATTTAAGCCTAAGTTAACTTCTAATTATTCAATTTAGGCTCAAACCCTGAATAATAAATTAACCATTTAAATTTGGTAACAATTTTATTTTCTCTCTCGTACTTTTTATTTTATTCCAGCCCGATAGGTAAACCTGGCTACTTACATAAAATAAAACCCATAATAACCAAGACCAAATCCTAAACCCAAATCCGTTTGGACTTATGGGCTATTCTGAAGACCAAAAGACACACCGCATTGACTACTAAAATGACCAAGATACCCCGCTATATAAATAGCTGTATTTTGCATGTTAAATATTTCCTAATGTCACTGTAAGAAAATATTGACCCCAAGGACAATGTTGCATTAGTAATGTCTCCGACCTGCAGGTGTAATGACTAAATACTCCTATATGCATCGTCCAACATTTAGAGAGGAAGCAATGTACTAACACATCTCTGAATAAAATCTACCATCCTTAGACCTCTAGTTCAACGATCCATGACTTCCTGAAATGTTTTTACTTTCTAAGGGAGCTACCTTAAAGCAAATATCCAAGTTATATTCCCTAAGGCCCTAGATAATTAAATCATTTGAACAATCCCAAGGGCCAATATAGCATAGAAGCTATCTCGTACAAGTCTGTTTTAACTAACTAGTAACATATACCCAATATACAAGTTTATTAGTCTTGCAATAGAACCTCAACTATTGTACATCAAAGCATATGTTTCTAGCTTCGTCAGACCACCAACTCATACTTAAGTTGTAGAGTATAAGTCCATACTGTAGTAGTAGTAGTAGTCTAGGTGATATCATTTTCGTGCTAATTTCTCAATGAATTTCGTGACTAAATTTGGAGTAAAAAGCAAGACCTATTTTAGAGCTCAAAACAGTGATATTTGTGAAGAAACAAGATACCCAATTCAACTACTAGGATCCTATGCCAAAATAAAGAACATAGAACTCTAGAAAAGTGAATCAAGCCTACTAATTCAAACCCAAGAATCCTCAACCCATCTAAAGAGTCAAGAACACTTGAAGAAGATGAACTAGGCAACCAAAGTTAACCTTTACTCTAAACCTTTATATTACCAAGAAAATAACATTCTATTTTAATATGTTAGTTTGATCTATTCTTAGGAGTTTATTGACTCAAATCAAAGGCAATAAATGGAATCCTACGATTGGTCTTGGCCTTCATTGAAGAATCTTCAAAGAACTTTCATAAGAGTGTCTTTTGATCTCAATAATAATATCCAACTTACATTGAAATGTTATAATGCCATATATATATAAGCATCTAAGCTTAAATAAGGTGAGATGAAATGTCAACCTTTTCAACCCTTTAAAAGGTCTAAAATATCCCTATTACATAATAAAAATTATGGAAATTTAATTGGAAACAAAATAGGACAAAAATGGAAAAATTGAGCAAAATTGGGCATTACTAGAGTAGGTTGGTGTCGGGTTGCACAGGGAAGTCGGCACCGTCTTTGTTCTGAAAGAAATTGGCCAACGGATTGAGAAGAGCTGACGCCGGGTCGCCATTTTGGGCTTGGCGCCAGATCTGAACTGTTCTTCACAGCCAGTTCATTTTTCTTGTCCTCAACCTTTCTCTTATGCTCCTTTAGCCTTCCATAAAAATTGTTGGGCAAATGCAGCTTTTTTTTGCCTTCTCTTTTGCACCCATCTCTTCATACTCTTCATATTCATTGGCTTGTTGGTTGGTTTTGCTTAAATTCTCCCCCCATATCCTAGATTCTTCCAAGGTCTATAAAGCGTGGGCTTGTAATTCCATCACCCTTCTTTAGTTTTGGCATATTGCTTAATTGGATTCCTGTAATGTCTCCCTTCTTTGTGCGAATTTGTCTTCGTATGAGCACCTACATTAGATTTCAAGAAGTTTTGTTGTGAAAACCAAATTTTAGCGTATGTTCCCCCACATAAAGTGCATTCTTCTCCTCTTCATCACTCTTCTTTTTTGTAGCTTCTCCCTTTTTGTTTTCATTTTTAAAGCACAAAAGAGTCATTGTCATTTTGTTTCTTTCTTCTCTCCTTTTTTCACTCACCTCATTTGCTCCCTCTTGTTTTGAGGTCTCTATTTGCACTCTTTCTTTTCCTTCATCATTTTCTCTCTCATTCTTTTCTTTGGATGGTCTCCTGCTACACCCTTCTTTTTCTCATTATCTCTCTTTTTCTTTGCACTTCTCTTACCTCACTTGGGTGTAGGGGTAGAAGAGTACATAACTTGTTTTCCTTGATAGCCGAGAAGAAATTTATCCCTCCGTCATGCAACACACCCCTATAAAATTACCTTGGCCTTCTCAAAATTAAGTGGCTAGCTTGTATAGGGGACACAAACAATTTCTTCTTGATACTTCCCTATTTCAATGGTTAACAACACTTGTTTGTTCACCCTCAACTTCCCACAATCATGGAACCATTACAATATATAGGGATTAGGGTGTTTCATCACATATAAACCCAGTTCTTCCACAAGACTAGCACTTACAACATTGGTAAAGCTCCCTCAATCAATGATAGCAACACATGGAGTTTGGTTGATAAGGCAATGGGAGTAGAAAATATTATTTCTTTGCAGGCTCTTCTTCACTTCATCATCACAAGTATCTCCTACAACACAAGTTCCCTTTTCCTTAATTGCAACACCGGCCATTGGGTAAAGAGGCGGCACAACAATTCCTTTGTCACTAGAATTATCATCACTATTGTGCCCCTCTTTTCATCTCTCATCTCCACAATCCTCCTCTCCACTAGTTAACTCTCTTCGGGTATTGGTAAACATCATTTTTTTAGATGGACGCTCTTATGATGTGTGTCCATAGCCTAAGAATTTGAAGCATTTGATGTCCTTAGTTCTTGGAGGTCTCTCAAAACCTTTCCCCTTTTCCTCGGCCCAGTCTTCTCTAGGCATGTAGGGCTCTCTTGGTGGTCTTGGTGGCTCTTCCCTCTCCGTAGGTTGGTAGTTGAAAATAGCATTTGTGTAGATGGTTTCTTTAAAATGTGACTTTCTTTTAAATTTTCCCTCAATATTAATGGCCATATACATCATCTCCTCTAAAGTCTCATAAGAATATAACTCAACGGCATTTGCTATGTCCCTATTCAACACACTCAAAAACCTTGCTTTTGTAGCCATTACATCTTCAACAATGTTGCCCCTTATCAAGGTCATATCTAAATCATTATCAAAATCCTCTACACTTTTATTTCTTGTCTAAGTGCATGCAATTTTCGGTAAAGCTCATTATAGTAGTGTAGGGGTACAAACCTTCCTCTCATCACGTTCCTCAACAATTCCTAAGTAGCAACTGGTTGATCCCACGTTCTACATCTTTGGGATGCTACTTGGTCCCACCACACTAAAGCATACTCAAGGAAACTTTAAATGACCAATTTAACCTTAGTTTGCTCAATTTATTCGTGGCACTCAAACAAAATCTCCATCCTCTTTTTCCTTCAAAATAAGCCTCCGGGTTACTTTTGCCTTGGAAATGGGGTACCTTCATTATGATATGCCTCAACTCTTTATCTCCCTCATTTTCATCTTGCCTTCTTACTTTAATCTCGTTTCCCTAGTTTTGTCCTCCATAATCTTTCCTATGGACTCCCTCATCCCAATCTCCCATTCTTCAAAGTCCCTCTCAAACCCTCTCAAATTTTGTCGATTAAGCCTACCTTGCTTTATACCTCTTCCTTCTCTCAACCCTTGCCTACCTCCTCTTAATATTGTAGGTGGATGGCTTATTACGGAATGTTCATCCTAACCCTCTTTATGCTTATGCAATAGGGGTGTGACATCGTTTCCCTCTCTCATCCTAGGGCAATCTTATTCCCTATAACCCCTTCTTTGTGCAACAGTTGAGGCTTGGCCTTGGTTTGTTTGCAATTCTGTTATATCTCTGCTCATCTCATCTATTTTTGCATTGAGAGTTTTAAAAGCGGCTCAAATATCAAAAGAGTCTTAGGAATTTTTCTCTAGGATTTTACTTGCATGGTGTAGATAGAAGAAGCAATTTCCTCACATGCATTCCCTTACGTGTTTGCACTTACTCTTGTGTTTACCTCTCTGAGAGGTTTAACAATCAATCTATCCATACCAAAACAGTGAAGGATCACATGTTATTCACACATATGTGTCCAGTTTTATTTAACTAGCATGCATGCTTCCTATATTTGCACAAAATCTTAAAGCCCTGAAACCAATTGAAGATTTAAAAGGGAAGCAAAGCACAGTAGAAGCAACGAACTGAACAAGAAAAACACACAATAGAACTCTAGACCATAGCCGGCGCCGGTTTCGGCGACCTCAGTTGGTGCCAGTCATGGCCTGTCCGAGAGGGAAAAAATTTTTACCTCTTATTCTTGTTCTTAAATCTGGCTAGACCAGAATATGTGGAACCGAGGTAGGTGTGTTGGTGAAAACCTCTGGTGCATTTCCTGCAAGCCTCCTACTCCGTCTGTGCATGTATATGAATGCCAACCTCTCGATCTTCCAGTATATGGCCTGCCTAATCCATGTTTGGTGAATAACACACAAGGCTAAAAAAATTTTTAGAGATAAGAGAAGGCTGTCACATTTTTCTTTTCTCAAAGAAGAAGGCAAAAAATAACGTTGTCTCCCACGTACATCTTTTTCTCCTATTTAACCTAAATAAAACCCTAGGTTAAACTGGATTAGCCCATTGGACTCTTAGTTTAGTTTTTTGGATTAAATTAATTATTCTAATGAGAACCAAATAAATGGGCCAATTAATAATTAATTTTCCAGCCCAAACTAGTTCAATTAACAACACTATATTAGTTTTGTTCCAAGTCAATCTTTAATTATTCAAATTCGGCTAATGCCCTAAACAATTAATTAACCCACCAAACTAATTTGATTAATTCTTTCTCTCTGTGGACCTCTATTTTATTCTAGCCCACTAATAAAATCAGGCAATTAAATAAAATAAATTCAATTTAATTTAATACCAATTCCTTAGCCTGTATATAATTAGGACTTACGGTCTATACTGGGGACCAAGAGACACACCACCTTAACTACTAAAATGACCAAAATATCATTGCCATATAAATAGCTGTATTTTGCATTTTAAATATTTCCTAATATCACCTTAAGGAAATATTGACCCCAAGGGCAATGCTGCGTTTAGCAAAATCTCCGACCTATAGGTGAAGTGACTAAAGTACCCATCTATACATCATCGTACATTAAAAAGGAAGAAATGCACTAACATCTCTCTAAATGACATCCACCATCCTTAGGCTTCAAGTCCAATGATCCATGACTTCCTAGATTGTTTCCGCTTTCCAAAAGAGCTATCCTAAAGCAAAAATCCACGTCATGTTTCCTAGGGTCCTGGATATTTAGATCATTCATACAACCACAAGGGACAATATAGTATAGAAACTATCTTATACAAGTCTGTCTTAACTAACTAGTCACATATACCCAACATACAAGTATATTGGTCATACTATAGAACCTCAACTAAAAGTAAATCAAAGTACATGCTTTCAGCTTCATTAGACCACCAACTTATACTCAAGTGGTAGAGTACTACTCATGTTGTAGCAGGAGTAGTCTAGGTTTCTACCATATTGTACTTTAAGAAACCACTACTACATGTCTTGTTCTATGTATTTGAAACACGCTTATGTTATGAAATGAGTGGACTAGTCAATGGTTGAAGGTAAGCTATTCCCCATTTGGGATTCATAACACAAAAAGCTAGACATGATGAGATTCCCATTCTCATCGATCAGTTAAGAACAAACGTTTGTGTGTTAAGTAACCCGTGATCCATACCTTACTGGGAAAGACCACTATTCACATGGACCACTTACTTGTTTTGCTTAAAACGTGGAGAAGCCCTTGCCGCTATATTTTTCTGCTAGCACAGAAAATTTTGGTACTTGAGTATTCCTTTGTGTGGATTACTGTTAGAGATAATCACACACTATGACTATAGTGGTTAGATGTTCAATCCACGTGGAGTTTGCACAAGAGGATTGCTAGATCGCGCCTCGACTTGAAGAAGAAATTTTGTTCTTCGGACAATAAAACAAAGGTAAAAAGTTGCTACATTTATTATCTTTATGTCTTTTTTTCCACACATAGGCGGGTCCTGGGATGGTATCTCGTTTTATTTTCTACTGCACCGTATATGATATGAGCCTGAGATACCCAACATATTCTAGCATTAAACTATTTATTAATTATTAAATAATCACGTGTATATATATATATATATATACACATACATAACATATATTTGTGTATTTTTTATATATATTTATTAAACACTTATTATGTGCTTATTATACTTATTTGATTGTGTATTAATTTTAGGCAGTATTTAAATATTAGACTAGCAAGAATTTCATTTTATTTTATTTTATTTGGAGAGAAATTAAATTTTCTTGCATTAAATATTTATTTAAGTTAGGAGAAATATTTAGAGGGAGCTACTAAGCTTCTAGAAACCTAGTTAGCTGCCACCTAGGATTGGGAAGAGGAGAAAAGCCCAATTCTTGCGTAATTGAGAAATTATTTTAAAAAGGGATTTAACATTTTTTCCCCCAATCCTTTATTGCTTAGAAAAATATAGAGAAAATTCCTTCCTACTTTTCCTCATGAGTGCTGCCACTTTGGGCTTCCCTAATCCCCTAGGATTTGGTTAATTAATTAATTAAAGTTTTTAATTAGATAAAACCTTTAGAAAATAGGGTTTCCCCTTAATTCTTTTTTCTATTTCCTAAATCTATTAAAACTCACCCATATAAAACCTACCTAATTAGAATTTTCTGAGCTATTACCCTACCCTAGCCATCACCTCCCTCTCTCCCTCTTCCCACACACGAAATCCTCCCCCTTTTTTGGCCAAAGTTTAATTATTCATCTTACGGAGAAATTTCTACACAAAGTCACAACTTGGGAACATTGTTCTAAGGTCAATTCCTTGACTTTCTCGGTGGTAACAGAAGCTAGAAGTCACCTACCCCTCCCTCTAAGGTTGCTTGAGTTTGACATAGTAAGAGGCCATGACAAAATCAGTCATTTTCTTTAATTTTCTTGACTACCACCATTAAAGAAGGAAAATTAAGGTTTTAGGTTTCAAAAAATTATAATATGTGCTCTTTCTATGAAAACAGATTATTATCATTTAATCATGCTTAAATATTAAAAAGAAACTGACTTTCAAAAGAATTGATGAAAAAAAAAACACTTTTATGCATTATTGTTGAAATCTGGAAAATTGGTGATATTCTGTTAGTTGTAGGATTAATTGCCAAATAAAATAGCAAAGTAATTTATTGTTGTAAGGGATTTTGATATTGTTTACTACACATGTTTAGGGTGTGATTTATGTTAGAGATCATTCAAGAAAACCCTTAGATTAATCTTAGTAATTTTTTTTTTTTAAGAACATGAGAAAACAGAGTATTCTGTTTTGCCAACCAGCCGGATTGAGGAGGGTATTTCATGGTGCAAGGCGCAGATTTTGGGGAAGGTCAAAACTGAGAAAATGTATCCCTAGGTGTGTATAAGTCACCTGTAAGAATTTTCTAATCAGGAGATCAAGAGTTACGAATTTTTCTTTACACCTGGGTGAATCTGGCCAGAGAGCTATAGTAACATAAAAAAAATATTGTGGACAAAAATAAAGTCTAATTTGGATGCAAGACCACTTGGATTCTATTATATATGTATTAAAATGTATCCCTATATAAATTGAGGTCAATCCGAGGTGTTTAATAGGTAGTATGTTCTTAGGAAAACTGAGATACTTTGCTAGAAATTCTGTTAACCTAGGAAAATTTAAGGAAACTTTCTAGTATTAATTTATGTGTGTTCCTTATGTGTAATAATTGTGTATGTAGGCATTAGGATGTAATAATAGAATTAATTTCATCAATGCTAATATTAACATTAATTTTATTAATATTACTATTATTGACAAAACTACTATTTCTACTAACACATTACTAACAATAGTAGTAGTACTAATATTATTAATGTCCTTATTATTATTATTATTATTATTATTATTATTATTATTATTATTATTATTATTATTATTATTATTATTATTATTATTATTATTATTATTATTATTATTATTATTATTATTATTATTGTTTATTATTATTGTTTATTATTATTATTATTATTATTATTATTTATCACTCATTGAATTACCTATCCATTAATTTATATATTCCCTTAGTTATTTATTTTCCTATAGCTACAAACAAATAGTATTTTAATTAGCTAAACAAATAATTAAATAATCATTTATTCACTTAAGTCCTTTGGTCACTTAATATTTTTATATAAACACATATTAATTAAATTATTTATTTTCATGAGCAACTTCCATTTTAATTAGCAAGTCAATTCTTTAAGTAATACATTTATGGGTAATAATTACAAGGAATGACACTTAGGAACAAAGTAGAAGTTTAGACAAGGATTTAATTGGTAATTGCTTGTTGTTTGTGTATAGAGAATTAATTATTAAAGGAATATGATTTCCTAAAATACGAGGAGTAGATTGTGACTTGATTATTTTATGACTTCTAGACAAAGAAGGCTATCAAGAGCAAGGATCCACTCATTTGGAGTAAGAAATTAATTTACTACAACAAGGTAAGTTCTTGCATTAAAACTGTTTATGAAATATACCAATTGCAAGTTGTTAAATGTTTGTGGTATCAATGGAAACAAGGAGTGTTGTGACAAATGTTCAGCATGGCTAGTTTCCTTATTCTATTTCAACTCACGCACTGTTTTCTAAACAAAAGGATTTTCAAAACGACCCACTTGGTTTTCTTTTACACTAAATGTTTTGAACAAGATGTACCAAGTCATGCTGGATATTTTCTTTTTGTCTACTATTTGATGCTAATGGGTTTCCTTGTTACAATATTATTGAGTACTCAATAAGAGTAGGCCACTAATACTAGTCTAAGAAGGAGTGAGCTAGTTTCCAGGTAGGTGGCAATCTCTGAGAGGTAAACTTAATCTTGATTGGGCAACAGTGTTATTGAGTCAGGCCAATCCGAACTAGCAAATTAGTTCTAAGTGGGACTGTATTTATATTCCGGCATGGACAACTGAAGTTAGCAGGGGTGTGGGAGACGGAGGAGTATCCCTACCTGGTGGGCCGATCACCCATCATATTGTGGTACAAAAGTATTAGTATAGTTATCAGGGATTATGATGTAGGGTTTCATAACTCAAGGCTATGATGCAAGGTTTCGTAGCCCACATTTTTGTTGAGTGATTGATTTCCTTGAAATGAAGTTGATTATTATAAATGCAGATTGAAAAAGCCACTCTTGTGTTTAAAATTGTTTATTTCAATTGCAAGTGCGGTTTTCAGTATTTTGAAATTGCATGTCACGAAACCGTTTCTAATGTACACTCTCACACACACAGGACTTACTAGGAAATTTATTTCTCACGTTCCTTGTGCATGCTTTCAGGTCAAGAGCACTATTGACAAAGTTGGGCTAGAGTTCGAGATCATATATTTAACATTTTGGTCATTGTGCTTCGAGACAATGTTTTATTTGGATTGTAAACCGTTTAAGTTTTAATTGAGGTATTTCTTTGGTTAAGTCCTTTATTACCTCATTTTAAAACCCCTTGTCCTTTGGATGTGGCAACATCCCCGACCTTTTTGGGTACATAGATAGCGAGGTGTTACAATAAGAGGGCTATAGCATGGAAGGTCACTGATATAAAAGAGATTAGCCCTTCCTTTTACACATATAAGATCTTACTAGAGGAAGATACCAAACCTATAGTACAGCTTCAAAAAAGGCTAAATCCAAATATGAAAGAAGTGGTAAAAGGGGAAGTGGTCAAACTTTTAGATGCAAGCATTGTTTATCTAATTTCAGATAGTATATGGATAAGCCCAATCCAAGTGGTTCCTAAGAAAGAAGGTTTGACCGTATTGCCCAATTGGAAAAATAAACTATACCAACAAGGCTTGTAACGGGTTGGAGGATGTGTATTGACTACAGAAAATTAAATAAAGCTACAAGAAAGGACCATTTTCCTTTTCCCTTTATTGATCAAATATTAAAGAGGCTAGCAAGACACATGTACTACTGCTTTTTAGATGGATTTTCTGGCTACCTTCAAATTCCTATAGCTCTTTAAGGTCAAGAAAAGACCACGTTCACCTGCCCCTTTAGAACTTTTTTTATAGACAGATGCCTTTTGGATTGTGCAATGGGCCTGAGACTTTTCAAGTATGTATGATGGCTATTTTTGAAGGCTTAGTAGGGGAGATAATGGAAGTATTCATGGATGACTTTTCTATTTTTGGGATTCTTTTGAGTTGTGTTTGAAATTTTTGAAAAAGTGTACTCCAAAGATGTGAAGAAACGAATATTGTCCTAAATTGGGAGAAATGCCATTTTATGGTAAAGGAGGGTATTGTGTTAGGGCATAAAATTTCAAGTAAAAGTCTAGAGGTTGATAGAGTAAAGATTGAAATCGTAGAGAAGCTTCCCCCACCATTCTCTGTAAGGACAATAAGAAGTTTTTTGGGACTTGCAAGTTTTTACAGAAGATTTATCAAGGATTTCCAATCCCCTCACGTCTCTTCTAGAAAAAGATGATCCATTCAACATCGATGAACAGTGTTTGCAAGCTTTCAATCAATTGAAGCTCCAGCTAACTAATTCCCATATCTTAGTTGCATTTGATTGGTCCTTACCATTTGAATTAATGTGTTATGCTAGTGATTTTGTAGTGGGTGCATTGCTTGGACAAAGGCGAGAGAAGAGTTTTTAGACAATTTACTATGCCAGCAAGACTTTCACAGATACTCAAGAGAATTATATTGCTATAGAAAAAAAGATGCTTCCTATAGTGTTTGCTTTTGATAAATTTCGCTCTTACCTTATTTTATCTAAAGTGATTGTATACATTGATCATTCTGCTTTGAAATATCTACTGGAAAAATATGATGCTAAACCTAGACTAATAAGGTAGGTGTTACTTTTATAGGAATTTGATTTAAAGATCAGAGATAAGAATGGAGCTGAGAATCTGGCAGTAGACTATTCATCTAGATTAGACAACCCTCATCTAGAACCTCTGAAAGAAATTAAAATTCATTATACTTTTCTTAATGAACAATTGCTATAGATTGAAAGTAAAACTTCATCCTCTTCATGGTTTGCTGATTTTGCTAATTATCTTGTTGTAGGGATTATTCCAAAGGAATATACTTCACAACAGAGAAAGAAATTTCTCTTAGATGTGAAGTATTACTTTTGGGAGGATCTCTTTCTTTTTCGTTGTTGTACAGATCATATTATTAGAAGATGCGTGGATCATAAGGTGGCTAAAGACATTCTCCGTCATTGTCATGAAGGACTAGCTAGTGGATACTATCAAGCTAATGAAACTGGAAGACAAATTCTGGAATCAAGATTATACTGGCCCATAATTTTTAAAGACGCTCACAAGTTTGTGAAAATTGTAATAGATGCCAAAGAACAGGTAACATTTCTAAGGCTTAAGAGATGCCATTATCAATCTTCCAAGCCTGTGTAATTTTTTATTGTTGGGAAATTGAATTTATGGGACCTTTTTCCAAGTTCTTTTGGTAATAAGTATGTTTTGGTGGTTATTGCTATATATCTAAACAGGTGGAAGCACAGGCCTTGCCAATAAATGATACTCGTATTAGAATATATACCCTCTAGACTAGTTTTCTAATGTAATTATCAAATTTATTAATAAAAGAATTTATTTTCAAAATTTATTTGTGAATTTAAATTTTATTTGTATACAATTTGCATTTGGAAAGGACCCATTATGTTTAAGCAAATGATCCATGTGAATTGTGGTCTTTCACAGTAAGGTATGGATCACGGGTTACTTAACACATAAATGTTTGTTCTTAACCGATTGATGAGAATAGGAATCTCATCATGTATAGGTTATTGTGTTATGAATTCCAAATGAGGAATGACTTACCTTTAGCCAGTGAGTAGTCCACTCACTTCATAGCATGAGCGTATTTTGAATACATAGAACAGGACCTATAATAGTAGTTTCTAAAAGTACTATTTAGAAGAAACTCAAACTTAACTGCTACAACATGGACTAATACTCTACCACTTGAGTATGAGTTGGTGGCCTGACGAAGCTAGAAGCATATACTTTGATATGCTGTAGTTGAGGCTCTTTCGTAGAGCCGATATACTTGTATGTTGGGTATATATAACTAGTTAGTTAAGACAGACTTGTACAAGATAGCTTCTACACTATATTGCCTCTTGTGACTGTTCAAATGATCTAAATATCCAGGACCCTGGGGAACATGACTTGGATGTTTACTTTAGGGTAGCTCTCTTGGAAAGTGAAAACATTCCAGAAGTCATGAATCATTAAACTAGAGGTCTAAGGATGGTAGATGCTATTACAGAGGTGTTAGTATGCTCCTCCTCTCTAAATGCACGGCGATGCATAGAGGGGTATTTTAGTCATTACACCTATAGGTCGAAGGCTTTGCTAACGCAGCATGATCCTTGAGGTCAATATTTCCTTATGGTGATATTAGGAAATATTTAAAATGCAAAATATAGCCATTTATATAGCAGAGATATTTTGGTCATTTTAGTAGCCAAGGTGATGTGTCTTTTGGTCTCCGGAATAGCCCTTAAGTCCTGACAAATTTCAGTTAAGGAATTGGTCTGGATAATTATGGGTTTTATTTTATTTTATTTAAATAGTCTAATTTATTATTGCACTAGAATAAAATAAATGGCCTGAGAGAGAGTATATATTTTATCTAGTTTAATTGATTAATTAATTATTTAGGGCCAAAGGCCCAGATTGAATAATTAAAAAATTAATTTAGGTATAAACTAGATAAAAGGCCTGATATTTTATGTTGGTCTATTTGGGCTTGTTAATTACTTATTGGGCTGTTTAATGAAGCCCAGAAAATAAAAAATTGACACTTACTATTTATGAGTGCTCAAGCCCAAGAGTAAATAAATTTGTCTGGCTCAATGAATAACACCAAGGGTAAAATAAAATTAATAAATAAATAAAAATAAATAAAAACAACAACCCGGGATGGATCCCGTATTGTTTAGCGTGAGAAGATAACAGAAAGCATGGTGCTTTTTGTTTCATGTTGTTAGTCTTTCTCTCTCGATGAAGGCAGGAAAAGAAATGAAGAGGAAATCAAGGAAAAGGTCTTTAATTTCATTTTTTGATAGTGAACCCATTTCTCTGAGAAGCTTTCACAGAGGCTAATGAGAAGCAAACCAAACATTCTGTAAGCTTTCACCGGCAAAGGAAAGGACATCATTTCGGAAGCTCAAAAGCTTCGTGTGAATGAGACAAAGTCGACGTTTATAAGGACGTGATCCAGTAGCTTCAAGCATCCTGGTACAAATAGCTTCTTCAGTACCAATAAGGTCATTCAAATACAGAGAAAAAAATTTTCGTTCTGAAAGCATGCTTTCGGTTTCATCATTTTTGCCATTTTCATCCTTCAAGTGGTATCAGAGCCAGTTTTGGCAAATATAGGAAGTATGCTAGGCTTAACTAAAACAAAAAAATATTTGTTTTGAATGTTTTTTGTGAACCTTCACATTTCTAGTATGGGATAGTTTCTGTGTAAGCTTCACAAGTAGAAGTATACGAACATTGTAATTTACTACTTTCTTAGATGAAACATGTAAGCCCATTGTTTTTGAGGGCATAGGAACTTGTTAAATGGATTTTCATGCTATCTGGATGAAAAAATCAGAAGAAAAAAAAATGCAAAATCACAAAAGAAAAATAGCGGGAAATGCTGGAGAAGATGAGCCAAGCCGAGCCGAGCCGCAGATGTGAGGAGAGCCGTCCAAGTCGTAGCCGCGTCAGTTGGCTAGGATAGCTTCATCGCGAAAGCGCAAGGAAGATAATTTGCAATTGCATGGTCAGCAATTTTGACCACAGCAGCGGGGCTGGAGGCGGGTCGGGTCTCCAGCACCCTCCCAGATCGCGGCCCATAGGTTTTTCCATGGGCTATGATTCAGTATGGCGGGTGCACTAGACCATACATTTTTTTTTTTATTTTTGATCCCACACCAAGTGAAGTTATGTTTATTGCAATAGTTAATATTCTTTGAATATTTTGCATGAAAATAATAGTAAAGAAAATTTAGGATTAAACAAGACTACTAATTAATTAATGTGTTTTCATTCTATTATTTGGACACTTAGATTAAAAGAATAAAAAAATATGAAAACGATTACAATTTTCTAGCATGCTTATTTCTTTTTGTACCCTATGTGTGAGTTTTCTCAAAGACCAAAGTCTTTAGGAATTCTTAACGAAGAAAAATATTTTTCTCAAATTAAATGGTTAATTTTAATTCGAACAAATATTAATTCTTGGTTATTTTCTCAAAGGATTTTATCTTTGACATAGAAAATATTCTGGATTTATATATTTTTGTGAATTAAAATAAAAAATCATTTTGATTTAATTTTAATAAGAAAACCATTTTGAATTAAAATAGAAAACCATTTTGTCAAATTAAACTTGAGATCAAAATCTCTCAAAAGTTTTATTAAAAATTTTTGAAATTATTAAGTTTATTAACTTAAATAAAATTAATCTATGAAAAAAATTCTCAAAGGGTATCAACCAAGGCATAGAAATTTTTATAGGTTTAGATATTTTAATTTTGAGTTAAAAGAAAACTTAATTGAAATTTTCAATGGATATTTTCTAAGAAAACCCTCATTTTAAAGTACTAAGTGGGAGAGAGGTACCAACGGCCGCACAGCTTCCATCACGATCTTCATTACAGATCATGGGTCCCCTCATGTTACCCTGGGAGTAAACCCTTATAGGATAGAGATACCATAAAGATCTAGAACTAATGGATTGATGTAATTAATAATCTGGGACACGTGCTATGATCGGCCAACCTATGTTGGAGGTTATAGTGCGAGTAATGTCCATAGGAAATGAGAAGAAACGGTCATCCTACGATAGAATTATCTTCTAGATCATTGCCTAAAAGGAAAATTAATTTGTGGTGGTTAATATACATAGCTTAGGAAACTGTTAATCTTTCCAAGAAGCTATGTCAGTTTTTCTAAGAGCCAAATTAATCATATTAAAGATAATAGTGATAGGGTTAACTATTATCGGATTTAATATGAGGATAAAGTCACAAATTATTTTATTTTTTACAAATTGAGTTTTCTTTTATTTTCGATTTTTCAGAAATGGTTGGTGGAGGTTCTTTTAGTCATTTGGCTATTATTCTCCGTGAGAATAAGCTAATGAGTCCAAATTATGTGGACTGAAAAAGGAACTTGGACATAATAGTCATTGCTGAAGAATATAAGTATGTCCTTTTGACACTTGCCCATTATTAGGGAGGGTTCCATCACCGAGGAGCGAGAGGCTGAGAAAGCATGGAAGAAAGCTAACGAGATGGCTCAATGCTACATGTTAGTCTCCATATCTAATGTGCTCCAGTCTAAACATGAGTACATGGCCACTGCGTACGACATTAGCCACTCACTAGCCATGATGTTCGCAAATAAGAGCTAGCTCGCAAGGTAGGAGGCTCTTAGGATGGTCATCAACACTAAGATGGCTAAGGGAGTATCAGTTAAAAAGCATATACTCAAGATGATTGCTACTTTTGAGGAAGCAGAAGTCTTAAGAGCTGTAATTGACTCTGAGAGTTAAGTGGACATGGTTCTTGAATCTCTTACGGACTCTTTTACTTAGTTTAAATTAAATTATAACATGAATAAGTTAAACATGAGTTTAGCCTAGTTAATGAAAGAGTTCCAGGTGGCAAAGAAGGTCATGAAGCCATAATTCAAGGCTATGATAGTTAGGACTTTTTCTTTCAGAACTGGGTCCAAGCCCATGAAAGTTCAAGAAGAAGAAGAGAAACGTACCAACCCAGCCAAAGAACCAGACCAACAAGCCCAAAGGCAAGTATTTCAAGTGCGGGCAGAAGGGAAACTGGAAAAAGGAGTGTCCAGAACTTTAGGCCAAGAAAAACTCTATAGGTATTGTTCTTTATCTAGAGTCAATTTCAATGGTTGGATCAACTTCCACTTGGATTATTGATTCTAGTACCACTGATCATATCTGTAACTCTTTGCAAGGGTTTAGGAAGATGAGAAGACTCCAGAAGGGCAAGCATAGACTAAGAGTAGGAAATGGAACACAAGTATGGGTCCTTGTAGTGGGAGAACTAGATCTTGTTTTTTATTGTAATAAAGTAGTTATTTTGAAGGATATTTTATATGTACCCAGTTTTAGACAAAATTTGATTTCAGTTGCAAAGCTAATAAATCATGGATATTCTTTCCATTCTGGTATTACTATCAGTAGAAAATGAGAAGTTTTATGTATAGGGTACATGTATGGAAACTTATTCTTTTTAAATCCTACAAATAATTAAATAAATAACAACTTAATGTGAACCTTTAAGTAAGAAGAAAAAGACCAATGTCAATGACTCATATCTTTGGCATCCAAGGTTGGGTCATATTAACTCAATTAGGATTCAGAGGTTAATCCATGATGGGCCTTTGGGCTCATTAAGATTGGAAAGTTGGCCTCAGTGTGAATCCTGCCTTATGGAAAAAATGACCAAAAGGTCGTTCACCAAAAAGGTTGATAGAGCCAAGGAGATATTGAGCCTTGTTCATACTGATGTGTATGATCCTTTGTCTACACAAGCTAGAGGGGGTTTTGAGTATTTCATTACTTTCACGGATGATTGTACAATGTTTGGTTATATCTATCTAATGAGGTGCAAATCTAACTCCTTTGACAAGTTCAAAGAGTTTAAGGCTGAAGTAGAGCGTTGGATAGGTAAACTGATCAAAACCTTATGAATGGATTGTGATGGAGAGAGTACCTCATCGGTGAGTTCAAGGATTACATGATACATCATAAGATAGTATCTCAACTCTCTGCAGTGGGTACACCCCAGCAAAATGGTGTAACTGAGAGAAGGAATAGGACATTAATGGAAATAGTTCGAAGCATGATGTCTTATGCTACTCTTTCGGTCTCTTTTTGGGGATATGCCTTGGAAACAACAGCATATATTCTAAACTTTGTGCCTTCCAAGTCAGTTCCTAGGACGCCCTATGAGATATGGACTAGGCGTAAGCCAAGTCTAAATCATCTCAGGATATGGGGCTGTCCAGCTTATGTACTGATCAAGAGAGACAGGCTAGAACCAAGATCAGAATTATGCTACTTTATTGGGTATCCAAAAGGAAAAAAATGAGGTTATTTTTATCATGCCAAGGAGCAGAAAGTATTGGTGAGTACTAATGCTAGATACTTGAAGGATGATCAAAGTACTTCCACTAAAAGTTCAACAAGGTTAGAACTTGAGAAGAAGTTATTTTTGGAATCAACTTCTTCAGACCTGATTTTGGAACAATAAGAGGCACAGTCTCAAGACTTTGTACAAACGGAGCTTTGTCATAATGGGACGGTATCTAGAGTTCCAGAAAGATAAACAAGAGAGGCTTTCGAGCTGGCCTCTGACCATCAAGAACAAGATCCCACTAGATATAAGGAGGCTATTGTTGATGCCGATAAAAATCTATGCAATGAAGCAATGAAAGCCGAGATTAAGTCTATATACTTCAATCAAGTTTGGGATCTTGTAGCTTTACCTGAAGGGATAAAACCCATTGGGTGTAAGTAGCTATACAAGAAGAAGAGGGGAGTGGACAAGAAGGTGAAAACCTTCAAGGCTAGGCTTATGACGAAAGGGTATACTCAGAAAGAGTGAATCGATTATAAGGAAAACTTTTCCCTGTTAGCCATGCTTAAATCCATCCATATCCTCCTTGCCATTGCATGTCATTTTGAATATGAGATATGGCAAATGGATGTCAAGACGGCATTTCTTAGTGGCTATCTTAACGAAAACATCTATATGTCCCAACTAAAAAGTTTTATTACTAAAGGCTAGGAACATATGGTTTGCAAGCTTAAGAAATCCATTTATGAACTTAAGTAGGCATCTATAACATGGAACATTCGTTTTGACAAGACTGTAAAGTCTTACGATTTCATTCAAAACAAGGATAAACCATACGTGTACAGGAAATTAGAAGGCATAAATGTGGTTTTTCCTGTCCTATATGTGGATGACATTCTACTCATTAGAAATGATGTAGGAACATTGTCATCTACTAAGGTTTGGTTGTCTAGTCAATTTAGTATGAAGGACTTGGGAGAAGCCTATTACATTCTCGAAATTAAGCTTCTTAGAAATAAAAAGTAGAGAATTTTAGGATTATCCCAAATGACATACATTGACAAGATGCTGGCTAAGTTTAATATGGACTCGTGCAAGGGAGCTCTAATTCCTTGTAGACATAAGTTGTCTTTTTGTTCTAAGGACTGTCCTAAGTCTCAAGAGAAAAAAGATAAGATGAGTAGGATTCCCTACGCTTTGGCTATGGGAAGTCTCGTGTACGCCATGCTATGCACTAGGCCAGATATCTCATTTGTCGTAGGCATAGTCAGCAGATATCAGTCAAACCCTGGGGAGGTTCATTGGCAAGCTGTAAAGCATATTCTCAAGTACCTCAATGGTACGAAAGATTATATGCTAGTTTACAAGGTTGACGACTTAGTTCCTACTGTATATATAGACTCAAATTTCCAGGCAGATAAGAATGAAAGAAAATCTACTAGTGGATATGTCTTCACCTTATCTGGAGAAGCTATTTCATGGAGGAGTATCAAGAAATCATGTTTTGCTGACTCAACCATGAAAGCTGAGTATGTGGCAGCTTTGAAAGCATCTAAGAAAGTAGTCTGGCTCCAGAAGTTCCTTTCAAAACTTAGAGTTGTGCCACACATGGACAGACCGATTGTGGTGTATTGCGACAACTCTAGAGTAGTCTCGCAATCCAAAGAATCCAAGAACCACAAGAAGGGGAAGCACATTAGAGAAAGTACCACTTGATCTGGAATTTCATTCAGAGACGGAAAATTATAGTGGAACAGATAGCCTCGGAGAACAACCTAGCAAATCCCTTCACCAAGCCTTTGGCTGGGAGAGTATTCAAGAGACACTTAGACACCATAGGGGTAGACACCAACGGGCTTTCTTAGTCTTAAAGTGTAAATGGAAAATTGTTGAAAAATATGCCCTTTACATTAGTTTTCTGATTTAATAATCAAATTTATTAATAAAAGAATTTATTCTCAAAATTTGTTTATGAATTTACATTTTATTTGTGCATGATTTACGTTTGGAAATAACCCATTATGTTTAAGTAATTGATCCATGTGAACGGTGGTCTTTCACAGTAAAGTGTGGATCACAAGTTACTTAACACATAAATGTTTATTCTTAACCGATTGATGAGAATGGGAATCTCATCATGTATAGGTTACTATGTTATGAATTCTAAATGGGGAATGGCTTACCATTAGTCAGTAAGTAATCCATTCACTTTATAGTATAAGCGCATTTCGAATACGTAGAACAGGACCTATAATAGTAGTTTCTAAATGTACTATTTAGAAGAAACACATACTATTACTACTACAGCGTGGACTAATACTCTATCGCTTGAGTATGAGTTGGTGGTCTGACGAAGTTGGAAGCATATACTTTGATATGCTGTAGTTGAGGTTCTTTCGTAGAGCCGATATACTTGTATGTTGGGTATATGTGACTAGTTAGTTAAGATAGACTTGTACAAGATAGCTTCTACACTTTATTGCCCCTTGTAACTGTTCAAATGATCTAAATATCCAGGGTCTTGGGGAACATGACTTGGATATTTACTTTAGGGTAACTCCCTTGAAAAGTGCAAACATTTCAGGAGTCGTAGATCATTGGACTAGAGGTCTAAGGATGGTAAATGTCTATTAGAGAGGTATTAGTACACTCCTCCTCTCTAAATGCACGGCGATGCATAAAGGGGTATTTTAGTCATTACACCTGTAGGTCGAAGACTTTGCTAACACAACATTATCCTTGGAGTCGATATTTTTTATGGTGATATTAAGAAATATTTAAAATGCAAACTATAGCTATTTGTATAGCAAAGATATTTTAGTCATTTTAGTAGCAAAGGTGATGTGTCTTTTGGTCCCCGAAATAGCTCTTAAGTCTGGCAGATTTCGGTTAAGGAATTGGTCTTGATAATTATGGATTTTATTTTATTTTATTTAAGTAGTCTAATTTATTATTGGACTATAATGAAATAAAAGGCCCAAGAGAGAATATATATTTTATCTAGTTTAATTGGTTAATTAATTATTTAGGGCCCAAGGCCCAGATTGAATAATTAGAAAATTAATCTAGGTATAAACTAGATAAAAGGCCTAATATTTTATATTGGTCTATTTATGCTTGTTAATTATTTATTGGATTGTTTAATGAAGCCCAAAAAAGAAATAATTGAGAATTATTATTTATAGACGTTCAAGCCCAAGAGTAAATAATTTTATCTGGCCCATGAATAAGACCAAGGGTAACATAAAATTAAAAAATTAACTAATTAATTAATTAAAAAATAATAACACGGGATGGATCCTGTATTGTTTGGCATGAGAAGATAATAGAAAGCATGGTACTTTTTGTTTCATATTGTTAGTCTCTCTCTCTCTCTCGGAGAAGGCATGAAAAGAAATGAAGAGAAAATCAAGGAAAAGGTCTTTGATTTCATTTTTTGATAGTGAACCCATTTCTCTAAGAAGCATTCACAGAGGCTAATGAGAAGCAAACCCAACATTCTGTAAGCTTTCACCGGTAGAGGAAAGGGCATCATTTTGGAAATTCAAAAGCTTCGCGTGAATGAGATAAAGTTGGCATTTATAATGATGTGATCCAGTAGCTTCAAGCATCCTGGTACAGACATCTTCTTCAGTGCCAATAAGGTCATTCATGCACAGAGGTAAATTTTTTCGTTCTGAAAGCATGCTTTCGATTTCATCATTTTTGCCATTTTCGTCCTTCAACTCAGGCGATAGTGATGTTTTTAAAAAATTTCTTTACCTGATTTGGGGTGCCTAGAGTGCTTATAAGTGATAGGGGAGACTCATTTTTGCAATAATCGGTTGGAGAGAGTGCTCAATAGGTTTGGTGTGACCCACAAGCTAGTTACCCCTTATCATCTCTACTAGTAGTCAAGTAGAGGTAGTCAACAGAGAGTCAAAATCGATTTTGGAAAATGTGGTGAACCATACTAGAAAAGATTAGAGTATGAAATTAGATGATGTTCTTTGGGCATATCAGACAGTATATAAGACACCTTTAGGTTCCACTCCATCTAGATTAGTTTATGGGAACTCCAGTCATTTACCTATGAAAATTGAGCACAAGGCATTCTAAGCCATTAAGTTAGTGAATTTTGATCTTGATTCTACATGAGAAAAGAGATTTCTTTAATTGAATGAACTTGATGAGTTGTGGAGTGAAGCTCATGAGAACCACAAAATGTATAAGGAAAAGGTCAAACAATGGCAAGATAAGCATATTATGCCAAATCAGGAATTCCAAGTGGAGGATCAAGTGTTGCTCTATAACTTAAGGCTAAGATTATTTCCTAAAAAATTGAAATTAAGATGGTCTGAACCATTCGTGGTGCACAAGTTTTTTCCCCTATGGCACTGTAAAACTTACTCATTCAAAAAGTGGAACATTTAAATTGAATGGAAACAGGTTGAAGCTCTATTTTGGAGGGAACATTGGAGATATAGAAAGAGTTTCTTCTATCCTATATACACCAGACATTCAAGATGTTTCATCAAACTTTTCTTGCTTTCAGTAGTTTGTTTTGTATTTCCCTTTTCTTTACTTTATTTACGTCTTCTTAGTTTTAGTACTTATTTGCTTTTGAAAATTGTAGATAATTCTTATAATTTTTATGGACAACCCTTTCTTCTCTTCTTGCTGAATTACATTGAGCTTCACATCACTTAGGGAGTACTCGTTTGTTCCTTTCCGCCTTATTATTTTCTTAAGTCCCACTACATATTTTTTATCTTTCACTTTTGTTGAACAATGAGGACATTATGCATCTAAAGTATGGGGGGGGGGGGAGATCAGATTATTATCATTGCTAAATCATTGGTGGATTGTTATTTTTGGAATTGGATCAAAAATTGAGCTAAATTTTTTCAATTTTGGACATATTTTGACTTGTTTGGAATTAATATTCTTTGTCTTTTGATATAAAAAATTGGATTAAGATTATTTTGACGGGATTTTCTTTTGTAAATGTGTTTATTTGGTGTGATATATACCAAGTCTTGAGAATCTGGCTTAACCTTGTCTATGATTTAGTAAATTTTGTGACATTGTAATTCTTGGGGATTGATGAGAAACTTGTGATGAAGTATAATTAAGGAACTTCAATCTATTTATATTCTATGATCTTCTAACTAGTCTTAATTTTGGATTTAAATAAATGTAGATTGGGGTAAGAAAACAAGCTATTAGAGTACAGCAATTCAAATGTTGAAAAATCACTCCTTACACGTTTACTAGGCATTTGCATTACTTTACCCTAATAAGGGTAATGTAAAAGCTGAAAGATTTTTATTCCATCTCTACTAGACAATTATATTTACCTTGCATAAACAAGCATATGGACCAATCTTCTGTCTACTACTTAGGTTATAGTAGCTTTTGGAATTCAATGAACTTAAGTAGCCCTTATTCCTAGCTTATACACATCATTGGAGTCATATTCTCAAACCAAGAGATAGGATGAAACTGATTTGAATCAATATAAATTTATTTAATTTAACTTCGATGACCTTGGTTTTATCTATCTAAATACACATATTTACAAGAGTTTCACCTAGTTAGATGACTTTGAACTGAATTTTCATCTCAAGAGAGTTTGAATAGTTTTTTCATAATAGTCATTGTTGCCAAAGATCCATTATATACATGTTTTGTGATTAAAAGGTTTGATTGTAAGCATTTGCTTGAGGACAAGCAAAAGCTTAAATGTCCGAGAGTGATATTTGATTATTTCATACATATTTTACTTAGTATTTGAGCTTGAATTCTTTAATTTTCATTATAGATTGCTACTTATCATTTCCATTTTCTCCTTGTTTGATGTAGATCAAAAGAATTGAAGTTAGAAGAGAATTTAATGAGAAAACACTGAAAAAGAGCTATATAGGGGATGCACGGCACCATCAGCATTGATATACATGCCGCCGTGCACAAGACAAAATTTAGGGATTGATCTTCTAGGCATTTAGGGTGTCGTGCAGGTCAACATGCATATTGTCGTGTGTTTTCAAAATTTAGAAGATACTAAACCTCAGGAACTTCACAATGCCATGCCCGGTGACCTTCACGCCATCGTATAGCAATCCAGCACATAGCAACAATAAGCACTATAACATCGTTTTACATGGAAATTGGAGAATCAAGGTATGTATGGCTCCGTGCCTATCTACACCCACGGTGTTGTGCAACATTGCAGATTGTACTCTGTTCAGTGCATTTAGGGCTTTTCATTGGAAAGCCTATAAATAGCTGATTAGAAGAAGAACAAAAGGGGAGCCACCCACGAATTTCATCAGAGAATCCTTAGAAAGCACATGAAAGAGAGGAGAAGAGAAGATCAAGGAAGAATTGAGGAAGAAGGAGCAACTGTAATTTAAGCTTGCAAAATTGAAAAGAGATCTTGCTATGAGTTTCCTTTTCCCTTTCTTTGTGATTTGAATTGAGGTTGTTAAATTTCATTGAATTGAATTGTAATTAAAGGGTTATACCATATTTTACTCTTCTATTGGATAATTGTTTGGTTAATTGATGTCTATTTTGAGTAATCTACTACTTATTTTTGATTGATTGGATTTAGTTAATTTGGGCAATCCTATTGTATTGAACTTGAGAAAGGATGTATGAGATGGGTTCCCTTTGATGTTAATCCAATAGATTTATTTATCCCTTGATGAACTTGAGAAAGGATTTGGGGGATTAAGAACTTTGTGGTAGATGAAGTTTTAGGATCACCTAGAGATAGGGGTTCTAGGGCTTTTTGGCCTATTAAGATTTCCTTAATTACTTTGCATCCTTAGATGTATTTTGTAAGATAAAGATGTCCATAGGTTGGATCCTAGGGTAGTGAATTTATTATTTGAGAGTGTGTGAATTTTATCTTATTTTAGAAATCTTACCAATGCTTGGAATTGCTATCAGTTGATTGAGTGATGTCCACTATTTGAGTAATCTTGGGGGAATTCTTATTTAATTGCACAGTTAATCTCCTTCCTTCACTTAAATCTTCCTTGTGATCTTTTGTACTTTGACTTGTAGTTTGAATTGATGGATTTGTGTGGTACTCCTGTGTAGTTAATTATTAAATTAGCTTAATCTCTTGTTAGCCCTAAGGGCTTTCTCCTGTGTTTTGCTTATGACAGACATTGATGAGGACTAACTTGTGTGATCTATATGTGATAGGACATGTTTGACCTCAATTCTTTCAAGGCATGCAAAAAAGATTGCTAAGCAACTCTTGAGCAATGGAATCCAAGAATGGGTGATCAAGTAGAAGACCAAGCTTAAAAAATTGCATACCAAGAAGTCCTTGTGGAAGAACTTTAGCCTAAGAATCGTTGTTAAGGTATTTTATGTAAATTCCTATGTCTTCTTTATCTTATGATTCAGTTTATTTCTACATTGATGCACACAAATAAAAAGATTTCAATGTATTAAGTCTTCAGAATTTTGGACTGAGTAGTTTGGATGACTCTGCATCCAAAGGTTTTGTCCAAAACACTATGAATAGTGTCAAATCATTTCTGCCTAAAAAAGTACCATTTTAGGCTTACCTTTTGGACGCACCCTCATCTGATACTTGAGTCCAAAACTCTGGAAAATCTGACAACATAAAACTAGTCGTTTCTAGCCGTTAGAGCTCTATTTTTTGCTCTTATTAAAGGTTTTAAAACTTGATTTTCTGCAAGATTTTTGTGCTCTCTTTCTTAGAAACATCTTGACACTTTAGAATACAAAAATCTTCTTTTTTATTGTGCTTCAAAGTGATATCAAATTGGTTCAAAGGTAAAAATGTGTTGGTGCTCATCTGTTTATATCTGCTCAAACTTGTGAGTTATTTCTGTAAGTTTTCCCTCATTCTATCTTGTATCAAGGTTATGGTGTAAAACCCATTAGGGTGAGCCTTGTTTTGTGAATGTATCAAAGTTATAGTGTAAAACCCAGTTGGAGTGAGCATTAATTATATGTTTAAAGAGCTTGGGCATAAAACCAAGTGTGGTGATCCTCTTGTATAAGATTAGTGTTGCCTACCACCATTGATTTGAGAAAAAAGTTTTAGTGATTGAGTTGAAATCCTTAAGTGGAAACTTAAGGTAGTGGATGTAGATCAGTTGAGAATCGAACCACTATAAATCTTTGGGTCGTTTCTTTTGCATTTCATACGCATTTCATTACTACATTTTTATTGGCTGTTAGATCAAAGAATTTTATCTCAATCTCTACATTTGTTGATTAGTTTTAAAGACTTTTGTATTCGGCCAAAAGTCTGTACTTAATGCCTCAACTTTCCATCTTTAAAACAACCATCTTCGTGCCATTTAGTAGTACTTTAAAAGATTCCTGTTTGCACTCCATGAACTGCGAAGTAATCTGTCATTGTGAACACAAGCATTACACTCCTCATTGCATTCATTGTTTTAATCAAAGACTTTTATGTATTTAGGTGAATCTATTATACTTTCTTTATCTATTTATCTTAAGTGTAGATCTTCTTTTCATCATCTAGAGAAGTTTCCAAAGTTCTTTAGCAGTACATTCAAGTCTGCATTTTTGAACTCTTACTTGTTTGGCTTTTATCAAAGAGTCATCAAAGATTTTTTAAATCACATTTGTTTGCCATAAACCTTATTCACCCCCCTCTAAGGTTTATCAATTGGTATTAGAGCATTGATCTACATTATCTTTAGCTTAACAACTTTATAGCAAAGATCCATATGGCAAACACCACTACTCTACCTTAAATTGAAGGATCCTCAACAAATAGACCAACTTTGTTCAGTGGAAGAAATTATATCTTTTAAAAAAATAGAATGAAGATTTATGTTTGCTCAATCAACTTTGAACTGTGGAAACTGATTGAAAAAGGACCATTTGTCCCATTAAAATTTGTTGTTGGAAGAAAAGTGCCAAAATAGAGTGACGAATATGATACTAAAGATAATGCCAAAATGACATTCAATTTTCAAGCTATGAACATTCTATGTTGTGCTCTTGATGTAAATGAATACAATCGTGTTAGTGGTTGTTATTCAGCCTTTGATATGTGGAGACTACTTGAGGTCACTGATGAGGGGACCAATCAAGTAAAAGAATTAAAGCTAGGACTCCTTATCCGAGATTATAAATTGTTCTCCATGAAGCCTTGTGAGAAGATAACAGATATGTTAACTCAGTTTACAAACATTATGAATGGTCAAAAAGTGTATAGGAAAACTTATTCCCTTGGAGAACAAAACAGAAAACTGCTTAATGCTTTACCAAAGAGTTGGCAGCCAAAAACCTTAGCTATAGAGGAATAAAAAAATCTCAATAGCTTACCCACTGAAGAGTTAATTAGCTCCCTATTAACTCATGAAATGAAACTAAAAAAGTTTCAAGTGCATGATAAAGATGATGGAGGCAAAAAAGAAACTACCTTGAAAGTAGTTAATGAAGAGCCTAACAGTGATCAAACTAATTATGATGGTGGTACTGATCTAGACAATGAAGAAATGGCCATGGTTGCTAGAAAATTCAAGAAGATGTTCAGAAAAGGCAACTTCAGCAAAGGCAAAAAATTTATCAAAAAGAAAGGGCAAACTTCATCCTTTAAACCTCAATACTATGAATGCAAGAGTACGGAGCATTTTATTTCTGATTGCCCAATAGCAAAAGAAAGAGAAGCCAAGCACAACAAGAAGATAATAAAAGGATTGAATGGAGCTCGGCATTAAGCTGAATCCGAGACAAAAGAAAGCTGTGATTCTAAAAATAAAAAGGCAAACATTTGCTTTATGGCCATAGAAGATAAGGTAAATCCTATTTCTTCTAATTCCATGTTTGAATTACATGATTCTGATTGTAAAAAGCTTGATGATCATAATGAGCTACTTTTTAACATGTTCCATGAACTCAAAAAGCTATCTAAAAGAAACAAGGAAATGAAAATGAAAAATGATTCCTTGTTAGATGACAATGCTAAGCTGTTGAATGAGAACGAAGCCTTGCTTGATTCTATTATGTGCTCAAATATTGAAAAAGATTTTATCCTAACTTCTTTGCATTGTATAACACTTTAGAACAAATGCTTGTATGACAAAGTTCATTCTCTTGAAATTATGGTAAAAATTTTTGATGACATGAAAAATAGAGTTGATGATTTCACTATATGCATTGAAAATTTTACAAATGGCAAAAACAATTTGGAAAAATTGATTGCTTGGTGCACAACATATGGCTGGAAACCGAAGTGGTCTAGACTATAGGCATGCGTTCAAAACTGGAAATTACAAATCTTACTTTGTAAAAGCTGCTTCATCATATATGACACATATTTGTTACACATATTGTGAAAAATCTGGATACAAAGTATCTAAGTGTTAAGAAGAAAGTGGAATCCGAAGTAAAAATAAGTTGGAAAATTAGAGGAACAATTACTAACCCCCGTGGACCTAAGAAAAAGTGGGTACCAAAAGGAATTATCTCATAAATAGGTACATCAGCTGCAAAAATTGAGCTCCACAAAATGATTCTTGGATAGTGGATGCTCAAGACATATGATGGGAAATGCTACACTAGTGGATAACCTTCTAGTTGCAAATGATGAATTTGTCACATTTGGAGATAAAAAAAAAAGGGAAATACTCGATAAAGGTAATGTTGGTAAGAGATTCTCCATCATTATTAAGCAAGTATCATTGATTGATGAATTGAAAGTATAACTTTCTTAGTATTAATCATTTATGTGATAATGCTTGCAATTTTTTTTTAAAAAAACAGATTTATGCACTATCATTGATAACCCTTGTGATGAAGTCATTTTTGTTGCCAATAGCATTGGTAATGTCTATTTATTATATATCCTGATGATCCTATTGTTTATGATAGATGATGATGATGGCTACATTTGGTATGGAATAGAAGGTTAGGTTATATTTCTATTGATTTGATAAATAGATTGTTCTTAAGAGAATTTGTAAGAGGACTGCCTAAAATAATGCTTGACAAAAATCAATTGTGTGATTCTTTCCAATTTAGAAATCAAACCAAAACATTTTTTTAAAACCCAAGAAAATGATTTCCACCTCAAAATCTCTTGAGCTAATTCATATAGATTTGTTTGAACTAATAAGGACCACTAGCTTAAATGGTAAGAGATATGCTCATGTTTTAGTAGATGATTTTTCGAGATATACTTGGATCTTATCTTTTCTTTCGAAAAGGTATTTAGAGTGTTCTATAAAAGAACTCTATGTGTGGAAGAATCCATGCATGTAAATTTTGATGTATCTAACATATATTCCTCTAGAAAAGATGATGATGATGTAGGTAGCTCAAAGAAAAATGGCATTGAACATCATGAAGCTCCATCACCTGACAATCATGCCAAAGAAGAAGAACTAGAAGAACGAAAAGTTGAACAAAGTGAGCAAGAAAGTGTCGAGCACACTGATCTTAATCAACCAAAAGATTGGAAGTCCAAAATTGTCCATCCAAATGAACATATCATTGGTGATCCTAGCTACGAAGTTAAAATCAAACGGTATTTTGTTGATAATTATGCTTTATTTTCTAGCACTGAACCTAATTGAATTGATGCAACCTTACATGATGAATTGTTTTATTATGGCCATGCAAGAAAAGATGAACCAATTTGAAAAGAATCAAGTTTAGAAGCTTGTCCCTAGACCACTTGACCATCTCGTAATTGATACCAAGTGGGTTTTCAAAAACAAACTTGATGAGTATGTCATAGTTATTAGAAGTAAAGCCAGATTAGTTACTCAAGGATTCAATCAAGAAGAGGGCATTGATTATGATGAAACTGTTACTCCCATTACTCGATTAGAATCCATTAGAATGTTGCTTGCATTTGCATCATTCAAAATTTTTATTCTTTACCAAATGGATGTTAAAAGTGCCTTGTTAAATGATTTAATTGAAGAAGAAGTTTATGTTGAGCAATCTCTTGGTTTTATTCATGAACGTTTTCCAAACCATGTATTTAAACTCCTTAAAGCCCTTTATGGTTTAAAGCAAGCTTTAAGAGCATGGTACGAAAGGCTTAGTGTTTTTTTTTTTTTCAAAAGGTTTTTTAGAAGATATCACATTATTTATAAAATCTAAAAATTCTAATGATATCCTAATTGTACAAATATATGTTGATGATATTATTTTTTTTGGAGTTGCTAATTATTTCCTATGCAAGAAACATTCCAAAATAATGCAGCAAGAGTTTAAGATAAGCATGATAGGAGAACTTAATATTTTCAATCTATAAATCAAGCAAACCATAAATGATAACTTTCTAAATCAAGCTAAGTATGCCAAGGAGCTGATTAAAATGTTTGGAATGAACGAAGCAAAAGAAATTGATATATTCATAAACCACTGGCTGAAGAACGATTTGATCATCTGAGGAGAGGTTTGGAAATTACTAGATTATGTAACTAACGATTTTGCCAGAGATTGGTTGTTTATTCTTGCAGAATTCTTGAAGATCTTTTGCTTTTGGATTGAGATATTAGATGCAGTACTTGAATATGTATTTTGGACAGGGAAATTGGAGGACAATATGTGTCCAAATGTTTAAATCTTTTAAATTCTAAATGTTCCTGCCTTTTTTTTTCCCAGCCGCAACACTTTCTCTCTTCTTATTAGAATATCATTACTTATTTTCAAAAATCACCTTTCTCAAATGTACTAAATTGTACTTATACTCTTCAATACCTCATAAACCCCAAAAAG
This sequence comes from Voacanga thouarsii, assembly GCA_026120185.1. Classification (NCBI taxonomy): domain Eukaryota; kingdom Viridiplantae; phylum Streptophyta; class Magnoliopsida; order Gentianales; family Apocynaceae; genus Voacanga; species Voacanga thouarsii. The sequence goes on along the minus strand of JANUWF010001319.1, from coordinate 603,217 downwards.
AATTCAAATCTATTTGAATCTTCTTCTCCTTTCAAAAAAGGGGTTGTTATTTTTTTCTTAGCATTTTTCTCTTTCCTCTAGCCTTCGTTCTCTCACCAGAAACCAAAAAAATCAAACCTTTCAATTCGGTTCGCCATGGGTAAAACTCCAAAACTTGTAAAGGGGTTGAGCCAATAATGAAGGAGACCAAGAAAAGAAAGACAATGAAAAAGAAATTAGTCACTGCCGGACTAATATCTGCGAAGAAGTAGGAAAAATGAGTTGCCATTGATGAACTAACTCCTCAAAGTGCATTATCAAAACAACCACCAGAAGAGGAAAGCACAGACACTCAGGTACCTCAATTTCTCAACTCAAAAAGTAAATTTGAGTATAATGATTGGGTGTTTAGAAATAGAACTATTATTGTGGGCTATAAGGTTGATTCTAAGGTCTTTCATTGCTAAAATGTTTCTGAACTTTTCTGTCATTCTAAACATGTTGAGAATTCTATGCGAATCTGAGAAACAGATTACATGAGAAAATAGTAAACGGGTTTATTGTACAATAGTATTGTGAAACCCCAGTCGGAACTAACCTTAGAGCAAGGGGGTTGGAATGCATATAATATTTTATTGTATATTTAAATATATTTTTATATGATTTTATATGCTTTGGATTTGTGTTTGATAGTCTCGAGGGCTTAATTATGTTTATTGAGTAAGAAGGGCAAAATGGTAATTTTTGCTTGAGGTGAAAATAGGGAGATAGCTTGAGGGTTAAATAGGAAAAAAATATTTTAGAGAGAAAATAAGAACAAGAGTTGTTGTGGTTTAGTGGTTAGAGCTTTGGAATTCATTCTTGAGGTCCTGGGTTCAAATTCCATCATTAGAGCATTAGCATGATTAAATTTTATTTTTGTTAGGGAAGGTTAGATTTTCGTCCTTGAGTGCTCTAGAGAAGGATAAAGGTGATGTCCTAGGGGAGACATGATAGGAGTACCCTAATCCTACTCTTGTACCCTACAAAAATTCCTAAGGGAATTCATACCCTTCTTGATCCTTAATTTTCCTTACTTCTCAATTTCTTAAGTTATTCAATTTATTCAAGCCAATTTCATTTCAGAAATTTCAATAAAGTGCTATGGCTTTGAAGGTTCAAAATGTCTAAGTGAAAGACATCTTATGGACCGAAAATGTGGAAGAGATGGGGAAGGAAGGTTCCAAGAGAATTAATCCCCCTAGTGATCCTTCAAAACTTCACTCTAGCTATATTCATTTTCTTTCATGTAGTGATTTGAAAATTTTCAAGCTTCTTATGCCTTCAAGGTGTCGAAATTTTCAGCCATCATTCCATCCCAAATGCTGCAGAAAATGGCCCTCTTGACCAGCTTGAAATCTGAAATTTTCTGACCAAATTCAGACTGCACAAATGCTGTGCAAAATCAGAAAATTTTCAGGGCAAAATCGCAGCATATATGAGTTTAAACCAAGCTGTTTTCTTCTAATTTTCTCCCAACTCCTTAGCCACATTTTTCCTCCATGAAAAAGGCTGGAAACCAGCCTTGAAAGACCTCTAAATGCCCCTTCAAACTCTCTGCAATCTGACTGGAAAATAGCAGCAAAAGCTACCCAGGAAAATTCCAACAATGGCGAAACTGTACAGGATTTTATTTCCAGCATTGTTTCCTTTTCCAGCCCTAGCCAAAACTTCACCCTTTTTCTGCACAAACCTCTCTTGAACAGCCATGAACTGAACCCCATTGTCTTCCCCAACCATCTACACGAAAACTAGTCATGGCTGCCCTAAAATATCTCCAACAAATTGCTCCAATCATGCCTTGATTGGAGACCAAAATTCCAGCAATCCTAATTTAGTAAACTTCCATAAAATGTCCCTTAAACAACCAGACCTTTCTTTCACCATTATACTCCCTCTTTTCGGCCACCATTAACCTTCTTCAACCATCTTTCATCCAACAAAATCACTGAACATCAGTCGGCCATAGCAGCTTCCAAAAAGCTCTCCATTGATCAAAGATATTCTTGCTATATTTTGATTCCCAAAAATATTCTTTTAGGATTTCAACAATCAGCCTTTCCTTTTCCTTTCAAACCAGAAAAATCATCTACCTAAACTACACAAACAATTCAGCCACTACAAACATACAGAATTTTGACAGCTTCAAATCCAAAATCCCTCCATTCTTTTCAACCTTTAAGCACACATAGAACACCAAGGACACCTACTCACTTCTCTCGCCTAATACCTTTCCAAACCACTTCAATCTCCTTCAAAAAAATTCCTGATTTCATCTACTCACTGCCCGAGTCCATCCATACCATTTTTAACATCAAAATCCAAGATCCAACTCTCTCCTATGGATAAAAAATTAGTATTTTTGTGAAGGCTCAAGAACACCTTCAAGGTAAGTTTGTGTAATCAACTTCATCTTGTCTAATCCCCAACCTCTAATGAATATATATGTGTATAAGTATGCTAATGGATTCTCTTCTTCTCTTATCTCTCTCTCTCTCTCTCTCTCTTGGCCGAATACCCTCTCCCTCTTGGCCGAATGAATTCTTCACCAACAGCCATGCTTTCTTCATCTCTCTTGGATGGATCTAGTCATCTAGGAGTTGAGATCCATTCGAAACTCCTTCAAGGTACTCATCAATCAAGTAAGCCTTTTCAACCCCCCTTTTTAATTCTAGATTCATGTCTCTAGAATGATATTGGTAGGAGATGGATTATGAATAGGATTTGAGCATGTATTGTTGTGATGAGTTGAGATTGAAGCATGAATAAATGTATGTATATGATGGAGATGGGATTTATCCATGAGTTGATTAGCTTGGTTGGTTGTATGGTGTTTTAGGGTTTAATGCATGTCTCCATGTCATAAGTATTATTTGTGATCAAGTATGTTAGAAATTATGTCACCTATGGTGAATAAGATTTATATTCATGTATGATTGTTAAAGCCATGATTATGTTTATGCTAGTAGAGGTTGGATCATGCCTTGATAAATTTAGATCTATGCTGTTGTTTATGATTTGGATGAGTTGATGAATTGAAGTGGAGTATATGTTCATGATTGTGGTTAGCAATAGAAATATGATCATGATCTAGTTGTCCCTAAACTAATTTTATTTCATCAATAAAATATTTAACATTACAATTTTTGCTAGTAAGGTAGACTTGGATTATTATAATAATAAGGATATTTTAGTCAAA